>QEPC01010235.1:2678925-2690039 GCA_003113815.1 Sphenodon punctatus
AGGCTTTGATCTTGGCCACCTGGGTGGGCAGGCGGGCAGACAGGCAGCATGGCATGAGCAGAAAGCAAACTGAGGCAGGCTTTGATCTTGGCCATCTGAGCGGGCAGGCGGGCAGACAGGCAACGTGGCATGAGCAGAAGGCAGACTGAGGCAGGCTTTACTTTTGGACACTTGGGCGGGCAGACGGGCAGACAGGCAGCGTGGCATGAGCAGAAGGCAGACTGAGGCAGGCTTTGATCTTGGCCATCTGGGTGGATGGGCAGACAGGCAGCGTGGCATGAGCAGAAGGCAGGCTGAGGCAGGGTTCGAGTTTGGCAACCTGGGCAAGCAGGCAAACAGGCAGCGTGACATGACAGGCAGTAGGGAAGGCAGGTTGGGACCTTGGCAGGGCACTCAGATAGGCTGGCGAAGACTGTAGCGTGAGAGAGAGCCAGTCAGATAGGTGGGCTGAGATCATCTAGCTAGAGGCCAGCTGGCAGGCTTGCAGCTTCCCAATGCCACCCTGTGTTATGAGGTCAGTCAGATAGGCTGGCTGAGGCCATCTAGTGGGAGAAAGAGGCAGGGCGGGCACTGGGCATTGGGAGGGAGGGACAGCACCTCAGCAGCAGCAGCAGCCCAGACTGAGGAGGAGCCCCATCCCAAGACTGCCTGTGGCATGGAATGGTGTGTGCCACTGCACCATCAATCCATGTCCAGGGGCAGCTCGGGGAATCCCAGCAGCGGAATGTTCACCTGTATAAAAAGCAATTGCTCCATCAACTTGGCCCCCAGTCTCAGGCGGTGCGGTGAGCAAATGTCCCCCACCATAGAGAACACCAGCTTGCTGGGGACACTCATTGGTGGGCAGGACAAGAGACCCTTGGCCACTTTGGACAAGGCTGGCCACATGTTGGTCTTGCCAGCCCAATAGGCCAAGGGATCGCTGCTGGGTTTGATGCACAGCTCCTCCTCCAGGTAGCTCTCCACTGCTGCTGAGGCGCTGTCGTACTCCCTCATGTAACTCTGCCTGGGCACCACCTCAACCACTGCCCTCAGGCACGCTGCCTCCCCTGCTGTGCACAACCCCTTGCTCGCCAGAGTGCCCTGCATATACGGGCTGCTGCTTTTTGAAAGAGGGGTGCTGCTGCTGCTCAGCCTGCTGCTGATGCTGCTACTACTAGGGCTGGGGGCAGGGATAGACCCTGCCAGCTGAAAGGGGTGACTGCTCCCACTCCCACCATCCCCAAGGGCGTCCTGCTGCCACGCACTCTCCAGAGCCCTCTCCTGAGGAGACTGTGGACCAGAGGGGTCACCTGGCTGTTGGTGGCCATGGAGGAGCTGATGGTGTCCATCACGGCCAGAAACGGTCTCAGCATGAAGACCGTGTGAGCCAGGATCTTCCATTCCACCCCATCATACCCTGGAGGTGCCCTGCTATTCATCATCAGTTGAACCTATGTAAGGCGGCTTTCTGCTCAAAAAGCCGCTCGAGCATCAGGAACATTAAATTCCACCGTGTCGACACATCCTGCACCAGCTGGTGCACTGGGGAGCCTTGCTGAGCCTGCTTCGCCCGGAAGAGGTCACTGCCCTTCACGCTCTGGTTAATGAAACCAGCCAGCTTCCTCCCCTGCTCGATCAGGGAGCTAAGGTTGCCTACCGCAATCCCCTTCTCCCCCAAGCCCAGAGCATCCCTGACCACCAGGTGAAGGGTGTGTTCGGTGCAAGGGATGCTGGTGAAGCCCCCCTCATGGACTGCCCTCAATATGTTATCCATCACCACACACCCCTTGGTGAAGGGCGCACCTGGCGTGACCCATTCCCTCATCATGGTGGTCAGGACTGCCTCAATGTTCCGAGTAGTGTGGGGGGCGTCCATTACTTCTGCCTGAAGCAGGGCCCACCTATACCCTGCTTTGGGACCCCTCCTGCCACTGCCAAATGCTGCTTCTGGGTCCTGCCACCGGTGCGCCGTCACTGCCTGGTAGGCATGCTGCACGTTCCTACTCAACCACAGGTCAGTGGTGAAGTGGACAGTGGCACCCCCAGCTGCACATCCAGTATGATCATCTCCCCCAACATGTGCGTGACTTTCAGTTGAAAGCCACGCCACCCTCCACGTCCTACAGCTGCCGATGGACTTGGAAACTGCCCCCACCCAACTCCTCCATGGTGCGCTGACGCTGCTGCTGCTCCCCCCTAGCAGCGATATCGCACCTGCTGCTAGATTCAGCTGTTGGAGCAGGACACTTGCCCGCTGATGGAGGTGGATGACTCACTGCTGTAGTCGGGAACCCGCTGGTGTCCACTGGCCCTGCCTGCTCGCTTAGCGGCACAGTGCTATGGCATGCCTTCAGGTGCCTCGCCATGGCAGTTGGGCCAAGGTTGGTGAGCACCTGCCCACGCTTCACCACCTTCTGGCACAAAGTCCCCTGCACCTCCCTGGGATCATCTGCCCGCACCAACTTAAAATGCACCCAGACAGAGGATTTTTTTGCCCTCTTCTGCCTTCTGGCCCACACCAGGTGATGCACCACCGACAGAGCTGCTGGGAGGGGCAGAACATGGTGGTGACACAGCTCTTGGAGGGACAGCCATCGTCTCAGCACCAGACATCTCCACAGGACTAGTGTCCGCCTCGCTGTCACCCATCTGAGATATGTCCCCCTATGAAGGAGAGTACAGGGACCCTGAGGCTGCTGGACTGCCCACCATGCTGCTGCCACTCTTCCTGTGCCCCCTATAGCTTCTGCTGCTGCTACTGCTGCTCCTCTCCCTGCTGCCATTCCCCAGGGATCGGGCCCTGCCTCTAGCAGCCGGGGTGGAATCCACCAGCCCTGGACTGCTGGGGATCACTTCAATAATAGAGGACATTGGTGGTCCTTGAGGAACATCCAACCCCAAAGCACCTGCACCCACAGCAGAGACAGCCACAGCCTCCTGAACTGCAGGCCTTCCAGTGCCCTGTGTGGAAGTGGAGGACGATGGCAGGAGGCACCGCCGAACCACACCCCAGCTAGTGCCACTGCTGGGAGCCTCTGAAGCCTGACTGCCAAAATCAGGCCTGTGCGGTTTGGGGCGTGGTGATGGGCTCGGGCTGCTGCTGATGCCTGCCACTCTGCTGGCATGGCCCCTGCCACCTTTGTCACATGCCCCATTGCCTGCCTTATGGGCAGCAGACCAGCCTCTCCTGCTTCCCTTCTCCATTTTTCCTTTCCAAATTATGTGGAGGAAGATTTTATATTTTAAAAAAATTATTTATTCAGAATTTGAATATTATATATATCTACTACACTAAGTATAACTGCTATTAACTATTCAAAACCTATGGAGCGAAATGGAATATTATCTAATATCTACAAAGGCCTAGTCCTGCAAACACTCTATAAAATATTAAAATTGAATGACTACACACTATCTCTATCTCTATCACTAAGCTAACTCCTACAACTATCTGTCTATAGGAACTATCTTATATCTCATATCTATCTATCTGTATATACACAGGGATTGTGTGTGTGTGTGGGGGGGGATACAGACAGCTCACAACAAACAACACAGGGAGGGGTACAAAACTGAAATGAAACCTAAATCAATCTAATCCTACTCTAAATAAATCCAAAAACAGGGGAAGGGAATCAGGGATGGAATATATACAGGGAGGAGGGAAGGATTTAATGGAGGGCAGGGAGAAAGAAAACAGGGAGGGATAAAAAATAAAAATAACACCTAAATCTATCTAATCTAAATAAATGAAACTATGGAGGTAAATGTGTGGAAATGGGTGAAATAGGAGGAGGATGGCAATGGATTGGGAGGAACACAAACTGGAGAGGGAGACTCAGACTTCTGAAAACGCCTGCTGACAGGATCAGTGACTAGCTCAGAAGGAGTTGGAAGGGGGGAGGGCAATAACTTTTGTTACTTGCTGCGCTCGCCTTACCACAAGCCCCATTGGCTCTGTGCAGCCTAGTCCGTGGCCAATCGTAAACTGCGAAGTCAGTGGTCTGAGGAAAAGAGGGACAGTGATTGGGCAGGCTGGCTGCTAGTCCAAGCCTCTCCACCCCTGGAGCCAGGAAGTCTGCTCCTCAGCTGCCCCCCCCCCCGGGCCTTCCAGCCGTTTTTTCCCGCCCGAACATACCCGAACTCATCCGAACAGGGCCGAACTGCTTGGGGCTTCAGGCATTCGGATTGGCAGGTCGGTTTGGCCATCCAAACGGACCAAATTTGGGCCAAACAACAAACGGCTGAACCTCATTCGCACATCCCTACTATTGGAATCCAGCTGCTGAACTAGATGGGCAATTTGTCTGATTCAGTATGCTACCTATGTTCTTATTGTCCTGAGTATCTCAACTTTCACCTTTTACAAATAGTACGTGTCTAGTCATCTTGGTTGAAGAGAAAATCTTGATTCCATAAATGCCCTGCAAGTTCAGAAACCAGATGACACATTAAAAACAGAAAAAATTATAACTAAAGAAGCTCATGACTTTGGGGGGTGGCGGATGACTCTTAATTTTGGGACTTGTGAACTGGTGGCAGATGCGATCACTGTTAATAACTAGCCACAAACTGCGCTAACAGAAAGTTTATACTAAAATATCCCATTGTTTGGGGTTGTGTTACCTCCTTCCACCCAACGCCTGCTTGTTTGTTTCACTCACCTGTTTAACTGTAAGCCTGGGGTGGAAAATTGTTTTCCTCCCTTTGAGCCACTTTAGTACAAACTCTGCAGGCTGAATAGGAGCTATGGCCAAGGTGCTTAAAGGGTACACTGAAGAGGGAGGAACGGTCCAGATCATGGATCTGTGCCATTGTCAAGAAGGGGGGCAGAACAACACACTTCTGCACACCCTTTCACGTGCCTTGCATCCTAGTCCCTTCTTCGGCTTACTAATTCTGGAATAAATGCCCGTCAGGATAGTGTTTGAGCCAATGAGTCTCACAAAGACCAGGCCCCTATCATCATTGGGCGCCGAAGATAGAGGGCAAGGCCCCACACTGTTCACCTCCCCCACACTCGAGACCCACACTAGGAGGAGGGAAGGGGAAGCTGTGATAGACATGTGGGGGGAAACTGGGGAAGGAACCAGGGCTGGAAAGGGAGAGGGGCAGGGCTTGCTCGCAGAGGAGGTGGAGGGAGTTCCAGACAGGGGAAGTAGGGGTTCGCACTCTCACGTCCACAAGCACTCAATCACACACGCTCTCAGTCACTCGCGTCACGTCTCACGTTTTCAGGGAAGGCAGGAGGTAAACACAACACACATTACACTTCTCAATATTACAAGAACCAGGTTTGAAACACATGCACTTAACTCTCAGGTGGCCGGTCTGCGCTCTGTTCACCAGCGCTGGAATGCTGCCATCACTGGCGTTATATTACTGGGGTCCCTCCCCCTGTTGTGCTGAGAGCCTCATAGAGTGCCATACGGGGCATGGCTCCGCCCCTGCAGTGTCAGGGCCTGCCCCGTCCAGCTCTCGCTGGTCTTCTGGGGTTGCCGGGGAAACCGGGATCGGGGAAGGCGCCTCCGAGAGCACTGTGACGTCGGGGTCCGGTGTTGCTGCTGACCCCCGAGGCGTGGAGAGCCGCCTCTGCCATTGCGACCGCGGGACCCAACTCCCCCCCCCAATGCTGGCGGCGGGACCAGGTAACAGTCATGGATCCATCCCTTGTCTTTGAATGCATGTTCTCACCTCTGTTTTTTTCCCTTTGGTGCACTCCTTCAGTGCTGGAAGGTAAGGGCTATATTCAGTGACCAGATCCAGAAATTGGAACGAGGACAAATAAAAACCAGCTATGGGACAGATTTGGCTCTTGGGCCAGGTGTTCCCCACTCCAGCTGCCAGTTCTCTGGCTAGGCACCATGACCATATTTTTGTCCAGTTTCAAGCACTGTAGGTCTCCGAGCTGGTTAGAGCCCTTTTTAAACAAGATGGGCCTGCACATGCCCACGCAGATTTGCTGTGTGGGGACTGCCCATGTGACTGCCGCAGCAGGTGGGTAGGGGTGCATGCATGCTCCTGCGGTATACCCATCTCCACCCACCTGCACCCATAGCCCATGCATGGAGCAATTGGCCAGAATGGCGATTGCTCTGTGCATGGTGGGTGGAGATGAGCGCGCGCCCATGTACTGCTGCCCCTGCACCGGTGCGCACACACATCCTGCCCCCGCACCTTGGCCCATTTAAAAAGGGCCAAAGTGAGACTTCCTCATAAGTTAGGAAATACTAAAATTAAGGTTGTTCATGCGTGTGTACAATGGGCCCAAGTTACAGCTGCATTAGATACAGTTTTTAATTACATATTCAAAGGCTCTTTTTGCATAAACCCTGCCTTATGAATTCCAGTACAGGTTTGGAATACATGACTCCTAAAAGGCCCCAATTAGCTAAGTCGATTGGCAAAGTCAGAGTTCAACTGTGGAAGATTTCAGTTATCACAGATCTGTAAAATAGGTATCTGTACCATCTTTCTATCCAAATGGAGCACTCCTGTGGATCTGTCTTTGGGTAGCAGGATATTAGTTTAGTCCTGGAGTGGTTTGCTGTGGGACTGAGAGGAAAGGAACTGAGTCTATCAGTGCTACTGGGGCTAAAATAATTACTGATGGGTAGTGAGTAGGGCTGAAATGGGTACCAGATTTAGTACCAATGGGTAATACCTACAACTTATTACAAGTCAATAATAAGTGAGCCAATGTGGTATAATGGTTGAGTGCAGTACTGGGACTGGCTTGTAGGGGGAGGTCCTGGTTTAAGACTCACCTTAGCTATGAACTCACTCGGTGACCTTAGGCCTGTCACAGATCTCTCAGCCTAACCTACCTTACAGGTTAGTTGTGAGGATTACTAGTTGAGTTGATCAGCTTAGTGTTAACGGTTAGATGTTAATTGTTAAAGTTAATAAGTTGAAATGTGAGCCACCCAGAACCTAGGGGAAAGAGTAGAATAAAAATTGAAATTAAATAAATAAATGCCAAGTACTGTGTCAGGTACCCAATCCCTGATCAGGTACCTGATTACCCAGAAAATCAGCTTTTACAGTTACTGATGTACCAGTTTACTGTTTATTAGTAGTTAAATCACTATGGTAAAATAGCAAAAATTGGGAGAGACAAAAAATCTGTACTGGTGGTTGGTAAATCTGGACTTTGGGCAACCCATCAGGCACTAATCAGCTACCTAATAAAAATAATTAATTATACATTTTTATTTCTATAGCGCTGCCCCACCAAAGTGGTGCTAGAGTGCTTTACAACAATAAATAATAAAACAAAATAAAATCCATTTAAAAACTATTTAAAAGAGGAAGGTAAAGATGATGGGGAAAATACATCAAGAGGAACCAGCAGTGGTTCCTCCTGGAGAACAAATAAGTCTTCAGATACTTTTAAAAAGTAAGCAAAGAGGAACTGAGATGAACATCTGGAGGGAGCGAGTTCCACGCTGAGGGGCCTGTCAGAGCAAAAGTCCGATCACCCACTGACTTAAGGCACAATGACAGGATCCCTAAAGGCAGTACCTCCAAACAGCGGGTGGTTTCAGAGCGCAGATCACCATCTGGACGAGGCGGGTCGAGTACCACAAATTTGACATGTCTATCCATTTTTGCAGGTACTCATTTCAGCTCTAGTAGGAAACTAAGGATTTAGCCCAAGGATGGCCAAATTTATGGTGCTCATGATCTAGTTAATCCAGGCAGCAACCTTAGGTGATCTACCAGGTCCCCTCCCACTGGCTCCCAACTTGGGAGCATCTCCGCAACTGGTGTCAAGAGTGAAGAGGAGCACCTCCCACCCCCTTTCAGGGAGAGCCTTCCCTCTCGCACTAGAGGAACTCTCCTAGCTCATCTCCTCCATGGAGACACTCCTTGGAGCTACAATCCTGCTCTCCTACCCAGAGATGATCTCTGACGGACTGGTCCTCTTCCATACCATGATCTATTGGAGACTAACTTGCAATCCTCCAGTGGATTATGACCTACCTGTTAGCCACCTATTAGCTACCTATTTTGCCCATTATCACTAACTCCCTTTTCTGTCTTCTCTCTACAGTGCATCTCTTTTGTTCCTCTCCTCCATTTCCCAGCCTTTCACAGTTGAGTTTGCAAACGAATCTTGCCGTTTTCTTTGTTCATCATCTGCTAATTGCCTCACTTCCTGTACGTTTTCTCCCCTTCTTGCCCCTCCTGAACAAATTGCTATCCTCTTCAGAAAGCAGTATAGTTCTCCTCCTTATCTCTGTCTATGAAATACCCCTTTGATGCATCCTTTGAATCCTGTCATACAGCTTCTACTTGGCTTGGACCAGACCCAACCGTCTCATACTTGATTTGCTGAGATGGCAAAGAATAGTGGGCAGAAAAGAAAATGGTTGTGTTGTTTAATAATGCAGAATTCTGCATTTTTAATAATAATAATAATAATAATAATAATAATATTTATTGCTCGACAATAAAGTCATTGCAAGAAAAAAACAAACACATACAAGATCAATAAAATAAATAAATATAAAAACCACAAAAAATAAAATCACTCGTAATATACGAGTATTAAAACGTAATAACCACAATTTTATAATTTTATAATAAATAGTACATTATCAAATGTCATACCAAAGAAATATACAGCCAGCCATCTGTAGTGAAAAAACCAAGAGCACCGGGGTAAGAGCCCACCATCCTGCACATATTAACCTGTATACTGTTAAAGTCGGCTAAACATCTAGCCCCTAAGCACATATCCAGGACGTAAGTGTCAGTGTTGCTAGTTGTCTCCCAGCAGCACCTCAAGGCTTACTCAAGTTATTTAGTTCGGGTATCTTGGCACCACTTGGCCACCCGAAAGGCTAACTAAGGCTTCATGCTAAGTTTACCCACATAGACTCTCCAGAGAAACTTAGCAATGGTAGTGGATATCACCAAAGAGCGATCTTCAAGTAAGAATTTAACTAGCACTCTGGGCGTTCTCCCTGGTGAGCTTGCTATCAGAGGTTGCACGTATTTATCCCGGATTAGAGTATACTGGGGGCAGTCAAAGAAAATATGCTCCAAGGATTCAATGACACTCATCCTACAAGAGCATAAATGTTCCGCCATTAGAGTGCCCCTATACCGGCCCTCTGTAATGGCAGATGGAAACGCATTAAGCTTTGCAAGCATAAATGGCCTCCTGAACTTGCCAGGAAAGCCATGTCCCAGGTACTGCATGGGGGCACCTGAGTTGTTGACCAACAGTCCATAGGGTCTTGATATTTTAACCTCTCCTAAAGCAGTCCTCTCCTCCTGGCTAGTAATATCTGAAAGCCTAGTTAGTAGGAGCTTTCTTGCACCCTTAAATCCCAGTACCTCTATTGCTCGGGGATCAGTTCCCATGGTTCTTAATTTGGCCTCCACCCGAGAGATCCACATATTACTGGACTTATCTTCCTGGGCTCTGAGTGATAAGGGGGCTGCAATCTTAAAGGTTAAACGAAGCCAATAAGTGAGGGCACTTTGCCAAATTTTCTGTCTAACCGGGGGAAGCCCACTTTCCACTCGTAGAGCGACTACCGGAGAGCCAGGAGGAGCAGCCAGCAAAGATCTAAGAAAAGAAGCCTGAAGCTGCTCCATCTCCTTCACCCTATCCAGAGCCCAAAGATGGGCATTATATAATAACTGCGGTAAACACCGCTGTTTAAAGATTGTAATAGCTGGGGTTACCAGCTGCCCCCCTCTAGATCTAAAAAACGACAAAAGCGCACAAATCAAGGTTTTTGCTTTATCTAAAGCCGCCTGTGAGTGTAAGGTCCAGTTGCCATTTGCCTGGAACACCAGGTCCAAATATTTAAAGACTTTAACCTCAATAATCACCCCGTCCACAACCCATTTATGTTTAATTTTCCTCTTTGAAAAGACCAAAACTTTGGTCTTTTTGTAATTAATATCGAGTAAATTTGATTGACAGTAATTCCCTAAATTCTGCATTTACATGGGTGGCAGCAGGCCTAGCTGGGGAGATATGGCTGGTGAACTTCCATTTCCTCAGCTAGTTCTTCCATGTGTGTACAAATATGAACAAGAACAGTTTCACATCCTCCCACAAAAATCCTGATCCAGCCAGGCTCTGTAAACTCCAACACCAATTTCTCATCCTTTCCTATAGACTCATAGCTCTCCAATACATTGGTGGTCTGCATCACAATCCATGCCATCTTCTCACCTGGTGATACTGGATATTCAAAGATTTGGACATTCCTTAGCACTGACAGGCAGCCCACTGGATATGGGCTTTCCCAAGATGAGAAGGTAGACTTCTGTTTTTTTATTCAGATCACTCAGGGTGCTCTCTGCAGATCGTAAGCCCTTCCTCCTTCCCCTGTAGAATCAAGTACTTACTTGTGGCTTCTCCAGTTAAGATTAGTGGCATAATAGGTACAAGTGGTCAGAGAGCTAATTTGTTCAGCTAAAATGAATACTAGGTGCTTGCTGTGACCAGCAGTAAGTTCAAGGCAGTATAAACTGTCACACAGCAGGGAAATAACAATCATATTCCTATAGGATGGTTTATGCAAGGAAGGACAGAGTCCATGTATACACACAAAGCAGTCTCTGCAATTTAATGAATCAGTACAGTCTGTGATGACTAGGGATGGGCGAACAGATCGTGGTTCGGGTTCGACCGTTCGGTTTGGCTGCGTTCGGTTCGTCCATTCGGTTCGTCCGTTTGGTTCGGCTGTGTTCGGTTCGTCCATTCGGTTCGGCAGTTCAGTTAGTTCGCCGGGTTCGGGTTCAGCTGTTCAGTTCGGTTGTCCGAACAGGCCATTCAGTTAGGCCGTTTGGGAAATGTTGTTATGGGTGTTTTTTTGTTTTTTATATGGTTTTTTTGTTTTTTATTGGGTTTTATATGGTTTTCTTTTGTTTTTTATTTGGTTTTTTTGTTTTTATATGGTTGGTTGTTTTTTTTTTATCTAATATTATTTATATCTATCTACACTAAATCTAACTGCTATTAACTATTCTAAATGCTATGAACTAAATGGATTATCTAATAAGTACACAGACCTACTCCTACAACCACTAAAACTAAATCACTAACGCTATCTCTATCACTAAGCTAACTCCTACAACTCTCTACATCTATCTATCTATCT
>QEPC01010235.1:2698521-2724802 GCA_003113815.1 Sphenodon punctatus
GCACCTGAGACTTTGCATCCGCCTGAATGTTTGTTTGTCTTCTCCCCTGTCTCTCCCACTGTCCCCTCTCCATGTCTCCCCCTCCTTGTCTTTTAGACTGTAAACCACAGGCAGGGACCACATCTATTTCTATGTTCTGTACAGCACCAGGTATAAGGTTGACGCTATATAAATGTTTATAATAATAATAATGCCAAAATGCACCTGCCAGATGTTAGCACGGTCTGGCTTCCAACCATGGTGGGGGCTAGACCGGGCTGTGACTTGGGGAAATCCCCGAGTCACAGCCCTGGCTAGTTTCCACCACAGTCAGGATCCAGCTGCCGGACCCTGAGTAAAGTAGGCTTTCACGTGCATGTAGCACCTGTGTAAAAGTGTGCGTGGGGGGGGCATGTGCTCCCATGACTCACGCACCTCCATCTACCTTCACCCATCTCCCCACATGGAGCAACCTGCAAATGCCCAGGTTGCACCTTGCAGTGGCATGGGTGGCCGGCATGTGGATGGGTGTGCACACTGAGTGTACACCCATCCACCACCAACTAAACCCTCCCCCACCCACAGGAAGTGCATGGGTACTCCACTGAGGGAATACGGACCCTGCCCCTCTCTGCCCCTTCAACCATTTAAAAACGGCCTTAGTTGTTCTTTAATTTTCTTGAAATGCGGCTCCCCAAAATGAACATAGTATTCCAAGCAAGGTTTCACCAGCACTGAGTAAAGCAGCAGCAGCACCTCCTGTGTCTTTGATACAATGCACCTGTTAATGCCACCCAGAATGGCATTTGCTTTTTTTGTGACAGCACCACATTGTTGGCTTCTTTTCAGTCTTAATATTCAGTGAGAGTCATATTCATGAAGGCATTTGGTGCCGGTATGAGTCGTTCTCACATCAGTGGTGCTCGTACTTGTGCATCAAATACAATGTGGATCACACTGAAAATCAGACTGTGGTCTGCAGAACAATGATGGTTTGCAAGGCTCTGGAAAGGACTCCACAACTACAGCAAAATAGGCTTCAGTCCCTGTTGGTGCCAATCATCATGAAATAAGGGGCAGGATGGGGATCCAGGGGGGGTATTGTAACACACGTGTTGACTCCAGCTAAGCCACACACCTTGTGTAGCTGCAACCAGCCTGTTTGGGGACCATGAGAAATTTTGAGTGTTTATTGGTCCAAATAATTTGGGAACTAAACTTGCTATGGCTACGGTAGCCACCCTTTTGGTTTTGACGTGGACTTTCTGGGTTTCATTTCTCATTTCTGAGAAAAGCCCTGATTTCCCTGGGTTATTCCCAAATCTCCAGGGGAACCAGGGCCATGTTAGAAAAGAGCAGGAGAAAGTAGGGGTGTGCATATAATTTTCGTTATATCAATAACAAAACAAAAATTCTCATTTTCGTTATTGCAATAACAAAAACGACAAAAAATTAGTAACAAAATCAATCAATAACAAAAGTTGTTGTTGATTTAGTTATTGCCTAGCAGCCTGGTAGGTGTTTTTCTGATAGAAATGTGGAGAGGGGAGGAGGGAGCAGACATCTCAGAGCCAGAAACAGTGTTGAACTTTTGAACTGGGAGGGGAAGGACCTGATGGATGTATCTCTGGCCAATGAGCAGCGCAAGCAGATCCCAGCAGTTGAATGGCACCCTGTGATTCCTCAATGCATCTGCCTCCCAGAACCAATCAGGAGGACTATGGGGGAGGGCACTGCAACCCTTAATATTGTAGGGCTAGGCTGCTTCACTCTGTGTTAGCTCTCTTGCTTGTCAAGGTGCGCTTGCAGACGCTGCTGTTGCACTAGAAATCCTCCCATATATATATATATATATATATATATATATATATATATATATCCCTTATTCCCTTCCCTACCACCCAATCCTTATTCCTTAGGTACACATATATATAGAGAGAGAGAATAGAGATAGATTAGAGATAGTAGATATACCTCTTGAATTTTCCTTTTCCCTTCCCCTGTCTGTGTCCCCCATCCATATATTAAATAGATATAGATATTAATTGTATATAGATAGATTAGATACTTAGATACTAGATTGATTTATTATATATATATTAGGATTATAGGACAGGATCATTTTGTATGATACATAGGTTAGGTTTAGCTTAGATTCTGTATATATTACATAAATAAAACCACATATTGTGTACAGTATATATTATTGTGTGCAGTTCTTTCTGTATGATAATGAGAAGGGGAAGGAGTTCAACTTCTGACAATAATTCTTCATTGGCACACAAAATTGATACTGATACCAAAAACAAAATCTTCGTTTGAAATTGATACCGATACCAATAACAATACCAATAACGAAAAATGACATTTCATTAACGAGAACAAAAATGACACATTTTAATAATGAAAACGATAATGAAAAACGACATGAGGCCCTGGCGCACCCCCCTAGGACAAAGAGGCTTTACATTTCCACCCAGCTTCTGGTATGGCTCTGTCTCTTGCAGAGCATTGTGAAGTCACTCTTAAGGGGGTGTGGCCATCTCAGAAAGGGAGAGGGAGATTCTCTTAGTACCTCCTCTTACAACATGGGTCTGCCCCTTTTGGGGAAGGTTGCAACCCTATGTTATGGCCAGCTAAATATCAAACAGAAATTGAACAGCTGAATTGAACCTTCTGGGCAATATTCTAAACAAGATCATGCCTTTCATTTCCCTTCCTTCAACAACCAGCTATCCGTTTGGGTCACACTACAAAGCATTTTAAAAATGCTCTAATAAATACCATGCACCATCTGTTTAACTCTATAAGAGTGATATGTGCCAATTGCACCTTTGAACTGAAAAAACTCTTTTTTAGAATGTCTTGAATGGCCTCCATAATGCATAGACCTTGTAGTGTAAACAAGCATAAAAACAAGTCACTCTGTCTAACTCCTAGAGATGAGGTTTTATGGCACCATTAGCAAAGAGGCTAAATTAACATTTAGAACCAAATAGAATTCTTAAATAGAAGTCAAAAGCTCATTATACTTTTTCTTATTGTCCTTAAATTACACCAGTGTGCCTGTTTTTCTCTGAAGTGAATGAAAATAAACAAACAAATAAATAAATAGAACATTAATGTAATTCAGGGTGACACATCTACCCTGTACAAAAGCAGATTACAAGGCAACTGCAAAAGTCCTCCCCCCTCCCCCCCAACTGAAGTCATTGGCAAAACTCCCATTGTGTTTAATGGTGCAGGATCAGGGCCATACACAGGACTGTAATTCACTTGTGTTGCCCACCATTAGGCTGCTATTCTGAAACTGTAGATTTAGAAGCATGACCTATATGTTGGAATGACAAGAAAGTAAGATCGCTTGCACAGGATATAGGAGCCGGGGACTGCAGTGAGCCAAAATCTTGGCAGGGGGATGACATGAAGTCCCGCTCATGTGCATGGGTTTTTTGATGTGATTAGCCCTGTTTCCCATCACTGAAATCATGGCAGATATGGGCTAATCATGTCAAAAAATCTGCGCACACAAGCAGGATTTCACATGATCCCTGCCGTGATTTTGGTTTACGGCAGTTCCTGTCTCATGTGCAAGTGGCCTAAGTAAAATGATAAGCAGGAGAACTTCTGTCCCTCTTTATGCACTTGGCATGTTGGGAGTGGTGTGTGTGTGTGTACATGCAAGTATGTAAGGGACAAAACCTATTCACCAAGCAGCAGATCTTGTCCCTCTTTGGCCACTGGAAATGTTGGGAGGTATGCCACAGGAGCCAGATGGGACCAATCCCTTGCATGCCCCAGGGCAGGCAATTGCAGCTGCCACACTTCAGGGCCAGTAAGGAGAGTAGGGCACACAGTCCACTGAGCACCCACCCCCGGGGAAACCAGGTGGGCAGGCCACTGCCAGATGTTCTACCATGTCCCAGGGTGGGCTGAGGTGTTGGCCACACACACGGGTGCCTAGCCCCGCCTCCACCCACATCCCCTGGCCTGCCCACCATCCCGCCGCTGACCATGTTGTGGCGGCGCAGGAATGGCCCATGAGCGGCAGCTCAGTAATCCGATTTGGGCAGCCTGACCCCACTTTGGGTAACGCTACTATGCACTGTGTCCCCGACCTTTTTCAGATGATGCAGCTCGTAGCACCCAGCTGCTTGTCCCACCCCAGGGCACGGTGAACATCTGGCTGTTGCTGGGCATACAAGCCACTGCATCACATGGGAACAGTGCCCAAATTGAGTTACTGTCTTTTGTGGCTGTACCCTATGTTGAAGCTGTTATGTTATTCCCACTTCCTGTCTCTGATGCACTTCTGGCACTGTGAAACTCCTTACAGAGAGTCCAGCTTTGCTTAGTGCTGTTCTAGCACCCTTGTTAGTCCCAGGGGCCTATTCAGCTTCCTGCAGGTAGCCATGTTGTCTCTCTCCCCACTCACTTCCTCTGCCAGTTTCTGTTTTGAGCTAGCTTCTCTGCTCTCCCTAATGGGCTTCCTCAGCTACCCCAAGACAGCCAGTAATCTCAGCTCCTCATTCTTTGCTTTATGAGCACAGCAGTGCCCTCTTCTGATTGGCTCTGTCTCCATAGGGGGGTTACAGTTGTTGACATTTCTTCTCTCCCACCCTTGTATAGTTAGACTGTAAATTCCTGAGGGGAGACTGCATGTGTTTGTACAGAGCCATGCATAATGGAGCTCCAGTCCTAGTTGTTAGTGCCTCTAGGTGCAACAGTAATTCAACTTATTAAACAACAGCAGCAGTAGTAGTAGCCAGACTGATGGATGGATTCTGTTCATTATTTTTGTATGGTCTTATTCTTATTCTTATTCTTATTCTTATTCTTATTCTTATTCTTATTCTTATTCTTATTCTTACTCTCTGTGATCACTAATGATAGAACTGGAGGCAATGGACTTAAATTAAAGGAGGGATTAGGAAACATTAGGAAGAATTTTCTAACTACCAGGACATTTAGGCAGAGGAATAATTTGTCAAGGAAGGTTGTGGAGGCTCCATCACTGGAGGCCTTTAAAAATAGGTTATGCAGATGTCTCTCAAGGATGGTGTAGCTACAATGGATCTTGCTTAATGGCAGGGGCTGGACTACATAATCCTTGGGGTTCCTTCAGATTCTGTTTTAATCTTTTAGCCTTTTGTCTCATTTTTGCTTCCTGTATCTCTCTCCACAAGTACATGCGTACCAAAAGCTGGCAGTAGACATGGTAACTTACATTAGCAGCACTTTGATGGGGCACTGAAGTCATTTTCCCTCTAGCACACACTGGTTTCGTCTTCATCTTCCAAAGAACAAGTTGTTAAAAATTTATTGGGTGTTAATTCCAGTGAGAGCCAGTGAAGGAGGGAAACCTTTCAAACTTGCAGGTTCAAAGTGTGGTCACAGGACTGAAAGCTTTCGAAGGCTCCATTAAAAAATTTAAGACAACTGTCTTAAATCATACAACAGCCCTGGAGGGAGAAGCTTAATTGAAGACAGAATCAATGTGCAAAGAAGGACCCCTCCAACTGGGAGGGAGAGAGAACCACGTACTTCAGTAGAAGGCTGTGTGTACATAATCGGTCTACCCCTTGAGTTAATTACTCTAGAATAACCACCTCACTTTGCAAATATTCACACAAACATAGTGATGAGGTTACCCCAGGAAAAAATGACTGCATTCTGGGAAAGCAGTCTCTGTGCCAAATTTACTATACTGGTTACTACTTAGCATGCTTTGGTTCAAATGCAACTCACTCACTTGCCCTGTTGCATGGGCTGTCTCTGGCTGTCTTGGAATTTCATTCTCTGGCATATTCTAGTACATTGGAATGTACTGTTTCATGTGTTTTTGGTTAGATGCGCCTTATTATCTACTGGGTCTCCAAATCTGACTTTCACAAGTTCAGATGTTAAAAAACCCGCAAAAATTGAATGTGAGAATGCATGAAAAAATACACATCTGAAAAATGTGCATAATAGCAACTCTCTCCCCAGCACCCCTCTCTGAATTGTTCCTTATGCACTGTGGTTATAAGTTTGCTTCTGACAAAACAATAAGAACCGTGTGTCAATAACTGCTATGAATATATCTGTCTCTGGCATAAACATTTGTTACAGTTTATTGGTAATAATGAAAAAATCATATATATAAGGACAATCAAAATCAAATAAATAGTATCAAACACTCAAATGTTAAAATAAAAAGTATCAGTCATTAATAAATGTACATCAATCATCAAAAATAGAGCCACGTTGAAGTATTGTTTGTTACGCCATGTATATCTTGACAAAGCATTTCAAAAACCTTCAGGGCTTGAACTTCTAAAGTTTCAACATGGTGTTGTAAATGTATTTTCAGTAATAACATATTAGGAAGTACAACAAAAAGTAAAAGGGGGAACATAAAATTCCAAGCTTCACAAATGGATATTGAAAAAGCTAATATCATAAAAGTTCTTTTACTAGAAAAAAATCTCTTATTGGGAAAAAATCTTAATCCAATGTGTATTGCTTTGGGGTATCTGATGTTTGTTTATCTGAAAAACTGAAAACAATAAGTGACTATCTGTCAAGTTCCCCTGCGGGCTGCGCCCGTTGGCGGGGGGGGGGGGAGTTCTGATCAGGGCTGCCCTCAGGCCCCGACCTGGACACCCCAGGCCCTTCGGACCCTGCACTGCCCCTGGCGGAAGCACAGGACACACACCCTCCCGCAGAGACACCCCCACCAGCCTGAGTACAGACGGGTGCGCACAGGGGGCGAAGCTTCAAGGATAAACACCAGCGCCAGGAGGCACTTGGCGCTGGTGACTGAAATGGAGAAACCGGCCGACAGAGCGAGCTAAGTAGTGCATTGTTTGGGGGCGAACTATTGAGAGTTGCGGGTACTTGAGAAGTAGTGTTAATTTGTTCTTGACCTGTATTCTTCCCATGCGTGCTTGAGAGTGTGAGTGCGTGAGAGTCTGAGGGGTGCAAGTAAAGGAGTGTGAGCCCCTTCCTTTTCCCCAGGAACATTACCCTTCCCCCGCTGGCGTGCAAGCCCCTTCTTCTGGTTCCCTCGTTTCCCGGACCCCCATCCCCTGTTACCCAGTCACTGGCCCTCCACTACCTTCCCTCTCCCCTTTTCTGGTGTGGTTTCCATGTGTTGGGTGAGAGACTGGGACCCACAACTCCCTTCAAATGCATGGCACCCTATGATGATAGGGACCTGGGCTTTCTAAGGCCTATAGGTCCACACACTATCCTGACGGACATTAAACGTCCGAGAGATCACTCCAGCGTCTCGAGTCTGGGTCCGTGCGTGGGTAATCGGAGTAAGCGAACACCCGCAGTCCCTGATCCCTTGCCCATTCCCACCACCTTAGCCCCCTTAGTGACACTATCCTTCATATACTGAATAATGTGTTTGTAAAAAGGTAAAACCACAAAAACACTTACTAAATAAGTGAGAACCCAGATAGTGGTGATGGGCAGTGGCTCATCATCCCTTCAGAAGCCCTCTTGTGAGGTCCTGCAGGGTTTCCATCTTGGGTGTCTTTAGACATAACGTCAATGGGTGTCTGAATGTGTGTTTTGACCTTGATATGAACACCAGTTTGGCCCTGTGTTCACCATGTGGCGCTGCTTGACACACTTGGGGCAAATCAGTGTTTTGTTCGCCACCCGATCTCAGCACGCAAGTGCTGCCGCCTCATTTCCCATGTTGTATCTGCTGATATACCCCACAATATCATTAGACACAAACTTAGCTACGTGTTCAGCTGGAACATGCAAATCGTCCTTGTGATGCAATAGTGTTCACATCGCGTGTTCAAAGGGTGGCAAAATTGGTGTTGGGATTGTTATGGTGCTTATGCACAATGACCAAACACATGCTTAGGGGTTTTGACACCTGATCACTCTGGCTCAATGTGTGTCTGAGATCTCTGGGCGAGATCGTTCAGAGATGAGTGAAGTGACATCAATATACTGTTTACACCCAGCTCTATCTCTCCTTTTCATCCAGCCCAGGTCTTGCAGTCTCGGTTCTTACCTGGTGCCTGGCTGCTGTTGGGGACTGGATGCAGGCGAGCCAACTGAAGTTGAATTTAGACAGGACCTGGCCGGCCGTGTGCCCTGGGAGGCCATGTGCCCCGCCTTCTGCCAGGGAAGGGTCGCTGGGAGCACATTATACCAGTACTCCAGAGAGCACTGGCTGCCAATAGCTTTCCGGGTACAATTCAAGGTGCTTGTTTTTACCTGTAAAGTCCTAAACGGCTTGGGCCCCAGGTATCTGAAAGACCATCTCTTCCCTCATGTCCCTGTGTGGCCCCTGAGGTCAGCTGGGGGGCATCCTCTTGCAGGTGCCATCTCTCCGAGATGTTGTTACAGTTAGGACATACAGGGAGGCATTTTCGGTGGCTGCCTCATAATTATGGAGCTCCCTCCCCCTGGGGGGTCCATCTAAGCCCAAGCCGGCTCATCTTCAGGAAACAATACAAAACCTTTCTATTTGGCAGGCAGGGATAGGGTTGTATGGGATTGGGTGGGGACTGTAGGGGAGGGCTGGGTGAGGCGTTAAGGGGATTTATTATTTATTATGGGGCCATGCCAAAGGGCCCTTGGGGGTGACCAGGGGAGGCTGATAGTGGGACAGCCAATTATTAGGGCAGAGTGGTAGAGGTTATTTTTGGAGGGTGGATTAGGGTGAGGTTGAGGGGTATGGCTCCCTCCCCCAGTGTAAGGGGGGGGACTGGGTTGGGGAGGGTTGGGAGTACTCCCCTGGTGTGAGGAGGGGATGTGACCCAACAGGGGTGGGTGGGTTTGGCCCCCCTGTGAGGGGGGTGGGGGGGAGGAACATAGGGGGGAGGGGGTCTCCCTGAGGGGCCAGGTGGGACAGCCACCAGGGGGAGAGGTGGGGGGGCGGAGGGGGGCGTTCTACAGTCATTGGGGTCGTGATGGGTTGGAGCAATTATGGTCTGTCAAGGAGGCGGGTAACACAGGTGATAAGGAACAGGTACCTGGCGCCTGTCCCTCTCGCAGGCCCCCAGACAGGTAATGTAGTGATCGAGAATGAGAGGGCCCCTGGCCCAGGACTGCTACTGATTAATGCGAGGTCGGTTGTTAATAAATCTACAACGATCTGGGAGTTGGTCCTGGATCAAGCAGCCGACCTTATGTGTATTACAGAGACCTGGCTGGACACTGAGTCAGGGCCAATTCTGGCTGACCTTGTTCTGGCCGGGTACTCTGTAAAGCACCAGCCTAGACCAGAGGGGCGGGGAGGCGGTGTAGCTGTTATTTTTAAGGACACCTGATCTGTGAGGAGGTATCCAATGCAGACTATCTTGGGCTTGGAGGATATCCATCTGGTGTTCGATTTGGCTGGAGACAGATTGGGGCTGCTGCTGATATACCATGCACCGACCTGTTCTGCAGCATCCCTACACGCCCTAGCTGAATTGGTGTCAGAGGTGGTCTTGCGATCTCCAAGGACTTTAGTCCTGGGGAATTTCAACATCCGCACTGACGCGAATCTTGGGGGAGCGGAGCGTGAGTTCATGGCCGTCATGACAACCATGGGACTGTCTCAGAGGGTTGTGGGCCCGACACATGATGGTGGACATACCGTTGACCTGATATTCTGCACAGGCCTTGAGGCAGGGGATCCAGTAGTGGAGGATGTATCAACTATGCCCTTGTCATGGACGGATCATTATCTCCTCCAGACCGGTCTCCTGGCGCACATCTGCCCCCGGAGAGGTGTAGAACCAGTTTGGTTGGTTCACCCCATGAGATTTATGGAACCAGAAAGGTTCCAGAATACTCTAGGGGAATTACCTCCCAATCTTGATGACTGTTCGCTCGATGACCTCATTGTCTTCTAGAACAATTTGTTGACTGAGGCCATTGACCGAATGGCTCCCAGGCATCTGCTTCCGGAATGCAGACGATGCAGGTCCCCTTGGTTTACAGAAGACCTGCGCAGGATGAAGCAGGAAGGACAGTGGTTGGAGCGCCGGTGGCACCGGATTCATGCTGATGCCGACCGATTGCAGCATTAAGCTAGTTTAAAAGCTTATGCTGTAGTGCTGCGGGGAGCAAAGAAACAGTTCTTCAAAGTCTGCAAAGCATCTGCAAAGTCATGTCCAGCTGAGCTTTTGCGGGTGGTGCATCGACTGGTCAGTCCGGCCTCTCTCCGTCTGGAACTGGAATCTTCCAGTGCCCACTGTGACATGTTTGTTGACTTTTTGTGGATAAAATCGCTTAAATTCACTGTGACTTCGATGCTGCACTTATAACAGTGGGAGAACCTGAGGTAGTGGAGGACCCGCCTTGTCTGGTTTCATGGGATCAATTTCAGGGGGTGTTGCACACTGATGCGGCCTGTGTCCTTGGGGCTGTAAGGGCCACCTGTTGTGAATGAGATCCATGTCCATTCTGGCTGCTTAAGGCCTTCCAGGAGACATTAGGGCCATTGCTGGTGGGGGTTGTGAATGCCTCCCTTAAGGAGGCAGGGTGCCGAGCTGTCTCAAAGAGGCGGTGGTACAGCCCCTGCTTAAGAAACCATCTCTTGATATTGACTCCCCGGCCAGCTATCGACCAGTCTCTAAGCTTCCGTTTTTAGGGAAGGTTATTGAATGGGTGGTGGCTCAGCAGCTTCAGGAGCATCTGGATCGGATCAGTTTTCTTGATCCCTTGCAGTCCGGCTTTTGTCCTGGGTTTGGCAAAGAGACTGCACTTGTGGCTTTGGTTGATGACCTGTGCCATGAATTAGATCAGGGCAGATCTTCTTTGTTAATTTTATTAGATTTGTTGGCTGCATTTGATACCATTGACCACGAGATACTGGTGGATCAGCTGCGGGATCGGGCCAGGGTAGGTGGAATTTT
Organism: Sphenodon punctatus; assembly: GCA_003113815.1. Lineage (NCBI taxonomy): Eukaryota > Metazoa > Chordata > Lepidosauria > Sphenodontia > Sphenodontidae > Sphenodon > Sphenodon punctatus. Next base: position 2,709,363 of record QEPC01010235.1, read on the forward strand.
TCTTGAATGGTTCCGCTCATTCCTGGCTGGGAGAATTCAGCGTGTGGCTCTCAGGGAATGTACTTCATCTCCCTGGGACCTCACGTGTGGAGTCCTGCAGGGTTCTATTCTGTCCCCCCCTCCTGTTCAATGTGTATATGCAGCCTTTGGGTGAGGTCATGAGAGGGTTCGGTGTACGTTGTCATCAGTACGCTGATGACACACAACTCTACCTTTCTTTTTCTGCAGACTCAGACCTGGGAGTCTCGGTGCTCATTCGGTGCCTGGCGACTGTGGGGGACTGGATGAGGGCGAGTCATCTGAAGTTGAATCCTAACAAGACGGAGGTGTGTTGGTGGGTAGGACCGGGTGTGTGTGTGTCTCCCATCATTGACGGGGTTTTCCCCCCTTTGGCCACACAGGTCCATAATCTGGGGTTGCTCCTCGACCCACAGCTCCTCCTGGATCTCCAGGTGGAGGCTGTGGCGAAGGGAGCATTTCGCCAGTTATATCTGGTATGATGGCTGTGGCCGTATGTTTCAGACTCGAATCTGGTCACCATCATCCATGCCTTTATTATCTCTCAATTAGGCTACTGTAATGCACTCTATGTGGGGCTACCCTTGGGGATGGTCCGGAGGTTGCAGCTGGTGCAGAATGTGGTGGCCCATCTCATATCAGGGACGGGTTGCCATGAGCACATTACACCAGTGCTCCGTTCTCTGCACTGACTGCCTATTATCTTCCAGGTCCAAGTCAAGGTGTTGGTAATGACCTACAAAGCCCTAAATGGCCTGGGCCCGGCTTTCCTGTGGGACTGCCTCAGGCCTCGGATTGTATTGCAGCCCCTGTGGTTGGCTGGGGACACCTGACTTGAAGTGCACTGCGTTTCCTGGGTGGCGACGATGGGGAGGGCGTTTTCGGTGGTCGCTCCTAGGCTGTGGAGTTCCCTCCCGATGAAGGCCCATTTGGCCCTGGCCCTCCCCTCTTTCCGAAGACAGTGTAAGACCTGACTGTTCCACCAGGCCTTTGGATAGGGAAATGGGTTGGGGGGGGGTCTGCCCTTTTAATATTTTTATATTTTTAGCATTTTAATGAATTTAAAATTGTATATGCTGTTTTTTATTATTTATTATTATTATTATTATTATTATTATTATTATTGTTATTACTGTTGTAAGCCGCCCCGAGCTGCTCTGTGAGTGGGAGGGTGCGGGGCAAAAGAGCAGTGAAATAGAATAAAAATAAAATAAATTATTATTATTATTATTATTATTATTATTATTATTATTGATTTTAATAATTTGTATTATTGTTTTTCTGATTGTAAGCTGTTCTGAGCCTCTGTGGGAGGGGCGGCATATACATTTAACATATAAATAAATAGATAACTAAGTGGCTGAGTGAAGCCAAGTGCCCGGGCCAGCCCTCAGGCCTGAGAATGAGAGCTGGCCAGTTGAGATAGGACCATTGGGGAGAGACAGGGGAGACAGGGAAAGGTGAGGCTGTGCTGTGGTGAGTCAGGCTGCAGGCCTGTTAGACAGTGCAGACAGTGTCAGGTCAGGGAGACCTATGCTGGGAGTTTGGTCCCGTCAAACGTTTGGCGGAGTTCAGACCCACCGGGAAGCTTGGCGCGCTCCAGAGACCCCCAGAGGTGCCTGTGGTGGCATGGCAGGCCATCGGAGACTCAACAGCAGCAGAGACTGGAAAAGTTTGGCACTTGGCACTCTGGCTTGCCCAGGCAGGCAGGCAGGCTTCGCACTTGGGCCCCAGGGGTGCCCGTGGCACCATGGCTTGCCATCTGAGACTCAGTAGCAGCAGCAGCAGAGGCCAGGAAGGCTTGGGACTTGGTGGCTGGTCTAGCACCCCTATTTGGCCAAGCAGGCTGCAAGGCATCGGTGGAGCAGTGACAGACATTGGATTGCCTGGTAGCAGGACCCATGGCAGTAGCGGCAGCAGTTGCTGCTGCAGCAGCAGAGAAACACCTTGATGAAAAGCAACTGCTCCACCAACTTGGCCCCCAGTCTCAGATGGTGCGGCGAGCAAATGTCCGCCGCCATAGAGAACACCCGCTCACTGGGAACACTTGTTGGTGGGCAGGACAACAGACCCATGGCCACTTTGCACAGGGCAGATCACACGTCCCTCCCCACACACGGAGCAACCCGGGGAAATGGTGGTTACTATGTGGGTGTGGATGAGTGGTGGGTGAGTGGGGATGTGTGTGCAGCTGTGCACATGCCCTATCCATGCACTGGCACGCCCACAGACTCCCCACCCGACGGAGCCATGTAAAAATATGTGAGAAGCCACTCGAAGAAGAACAGAAGGTCGCTACGTTGCAAACAAGGTTCTTTGAGATGACTCCGAACATTCTCACAACACCCACCCTTCCAGCCCTGCATGGAATTCTTTTCTTATATTTCTAGAAAGGGTTGAAAGGAACTGTCATTCAGAGGGGGAGGGTTCTTTTTATACCAGAGGAGCTCAAGACCATCATGTGGTCTATTATTTAAACAGGGTGAGTGCGTACAATGCAGTTGTGAGAATGTTGGGAGCCATCTCAAAGAACCTTCTTTACAAGGTAGCAACCTTCTGATCAGCACGTGGGGAGGAGCTGTTTATAAACAGCCTTATCTCCAAGCCCAATCTAGTGTCCCCGCTGCTGCCTCCATCACCACCACCGCCACCGCCGCCGCCGCCGCAGCAGCAGCAGCACTAGCACTACTACTAGAAGGCAGAGGCAGGTGAGGGATGGGGTCTGGAGCCAGGGAGGGCAGGAAGAATCACTTTCTGGGGGAGAAGCTGACTGCAGCCTGCTGCCCAGTTAGGCAAGTGCGGGGCCCCAGCTGGTGGCAGGGCCATGTGCGGCTGCACATGTGGCACATGCCTGGGGCTGGCCCTGCCGGAAGGCCTAGAAGAGGCCTGAAGCACTCCAGAGCGCCGCTGGAGTTGGACCTGCCACCACTGCTGCCACTGGACCTGGGGCCAGAGCCCCGGCAACACCAGGTTGATCGATCCATGAGGTGGGGGTGGGGTTTGTTTTGTTTTTTAAAAAATTTACCAGGCTGGGCGGCGGGGGGGAGGTGAGCCCCGGTGCCCCTTCCACCTGTGCAGCCTGGAGGGGGGAGAAAAAAATAGGTTGCCCCACCCCCCCGAATGGGTTTGGCGAAACTGAACAGGTTCATGCCAAACAGCCCAAACCCGAATGGTTTGGGGGGGCTGAACCCCGACCAGGCTGAACAACAACTCCGCCCCCCCCCCCGTGTTCGCACATCCCTACACAAGAACAGGAGATCCATGAGCTGGACCCTCCTTTTCCTGAGCGCACCCCTTATACACCTCTTCTGTGTGGCTCTCAGAGCTTGTACTATTTTTCAAAGTGCCCCCAGGAGGGGAAAAGTTCCCCACCCCTGCCTTCCCTGATCTTAACTGCACTTCTGGGTTCCTGGGCATCTCCCTGTCCTGGATTTTTCCTGCACCAGGGTATCTCTAGCCCTGTTGTCTGGCATCTCCTGCTAGGACCTCCTGGATGACCTGCCTGAGTTGGGAGGTGTGGCAGCTCGGGGCGGCTCACAAAGCAAGAATTGAGCTACTATCACTTTAAGGTTCCTAGCACTAAGCCTAATTAGGTCACTGTGAGGCTGCAGGTGGACCAAGCCACAACAGCTATATAGACATCTGAGAACGCTTAGTGAAGTGGGGTTGGGGGTGTCATTTGAAGTAGAGAGCAACAGAGTTTCTCAGAGTTCTACTGAAGACAAGTCTGAGTGAAGCCTACCAGGCCTGGGCACAGCTCCTAAGCCCTGACCAAAAGGCTGAGGAAATCCAGATGGGCTCCAAGGACAATGCTGGAGTTACCTGGACTCAGGTGAGACCTTTCCTATATACTCTTGACCAGAGGGGCCTTGTGAACTGTGTGTAAATTTCAGAGGGACCCACACTTATATGGGAGAAGCCCTCTCTGGAGGATTGGGCTGACTATTAGGGAGGCTTGGAGACCAGACTTTTAATCTATAAAAATCCAGGACAAAGACAGAAAGAGTTTGGATGTGGTAAAGGTTTGAGCTAATTTCACACAAACTTGGTACTCCTCCAGAGAGGAGTGACACTCACCTTGCCACACTCCCTCTTACATTTATTAATTTAAAGTGCTTTCTTTTTCTGCTTGTTTCTAGGTGGACAGTACAAGGGCCAAGCTTAGGCTGTTCAAGTGACACTAACAGTACACTGCAGACTCTCAAATGTTATAACCTTTTTAATGAAGTGGAACTTGAACCTGGAATTTCACGCTTTTTAATGTTTGTGTTTTCTGAGACAACTGTAATTTTCTCTTCAATAAGTGACACCTTCTTTCAACCTTACTGCTCAGGGAGCTTTTGACTGACTTATTAATAAACAAGTTTGGACTCTTTTATGACTTCATAGTGTTATTGTTCCAGGGCTCTCTTGTCTTTATAGTTCACGCTTATGTAGTGAACAAGAGGCAATCTAGTAAAAATGAGAAGGCAATGTAGCAGAAATGAAAACACGTCAACACCATCTCTTCTTTTTCTAGGCTGGCAAGCTAGGAAATGTTTTGTGCAGTATCTTCCATTGCCCTCCCAGGCCATCACAGGAAAAGCAGGCATTGTTGTTGTTTTTAGACAGAGAAGGCATTCTCAAGGGAAGCCAGCAGAGTTTCTCTCAAACCAGTGTTAACAGAACTGGTGTAATAGGAATAATCAGTGGGCTACTAAGATAGATAGAAAGGCTCCATTGTTCTAAACACACTTCCTTTCATTGCCAAGAGTGTCATGAATAGTTCAAGCTTTCACGTTCCATTTGAGGCTATGTTGAGAGCGGTGGTCGGGACACAAATGCTGTCATTTCTTTCTAACCCACTAGGACTAATCAGTAGGACACAATGGCATTTTTATTTGCAGGTCTTTGGAATAATGACAGAGCTATTGCTAGAGGGCTATTCTTCTAATTCCCATAAAAAAAACTGAAAGCTATAAGGGAGTTGAGCAGGCAGAACTGGCTAGAAAATGAATGTAAAAATGTGGGCAAATTACTGCACAGTTGAGACAAGGGCTGGAGAAAAAGCCAGTAGACAAGAAAAGGCCTTCATCTTTGGGCTGGGCCAGCCTTAGTATTTGTGGGGCCCAGGACAAAGATAAAATGTGGGGCCCTTGGCGGCTCCACCCCTTCAGGGGCACCATCCATGGTGTTCTAGAGGTGGTTGTGTTTGAGGTCCCACTGGGAGGGAGTGGGGACCCCAAACCCTGCACTGGTGAAAGCAGGGGCCATTGCAGGGACCCTGGAAGTAGAGAAGAGAGCAGGACCTGAGGTGGTCGCCCTGTGGTAAGGCCTGCCCTATCTTTAGGTGTATATTGCTCAAAGTGCTAAAGCACCATCTTTGACAACACACCATTTACACTGCTTAACATGTGTTCTCCTATGCACTAGATAATGCTTATTTGGCAAAATCTATCATTCATATTATCACCCCTACTTTAAACACAAATATGTGGGGCAGACCTCATACAGGTGTGCAGTGGGGCAGAGGCTTGTCTCTTTCACTTGCTCACCAGCTGAGAACAATGATGACAATCCTTGCACTCAGTAAGTTCTAATTTCTTGCCAACAACAGCCTCTCCAAAATGGATAAGAAGTACAAAGCTGCAGCATTACCTACTCAGACTGCACAACCAAAGCATGGTTCTGGGTGCAGGAAAGAAGGTTTTTTTCACCTTCTCAAGCACCTGTGCACCCTAGAGCCCTTTGTCCTCTTCATCTGGTGCTTTTTTCTAGTACTGTGTGTCTGTGAATTATTTTATAACACTATGGGGGAAACACAGTATTTTGCTTTTTCTACCTAGTTGGTGCAAGTTTGATCCTTGCCCATCCTGGTTGGTGAAAGCCTCCAGGGAGACGTTGGGGGCGGTGCTGGCAGGGGTAATCAATGCATCCCTTTGGCAGGGGAGTTTGCCCCCTGGTCTCAAGGAGGCCGTGGTGTGCCCCCTTGGATGTGGATGCACTCGCCAGTTACCGACCCGTCTCTAACCTTCCCTTTTTAGGGAAAGTTATTGAAAGGGTGGTGGCCATACAGCTCCAGGATCACCTAGACAGCATCAGTTTTCTGGACCCATTTCAATCAGAGTTCCGACCCGGCTATGGCATGGAGACTGCACTGGTGGCTTTGGTGGATGATCTCCGCCGGGAGATGGACGCAGGACGTTCAACATTACTGGTCCTGCTAGATCTCTCAGCCGCATTTGATACAGTGGACCATGGGCTGCTGTTGAGACAGTTGCGTGACTTGGGAGGTCTGGATGGGACCACCTTGGGTTGGTTCCAGTCATTCCTCTCGAGTTGTCCTGGGGGCAGAAACATCTAGCCCCCAGGCCCTGGACTGTGGCGTCCCACAAGGTTCAATCCTGTCTCCTTTATTGTTTAATGTATACATGCAGCCCTTCGGGGAGAGCATGAGAGGTTTTGGTGTGTGCTGCCACCAATATGCGGATGATACACAACTGTACCTCTCCTTTTCCGCTGACCCAGGTCCTGCCGTCTCCGTGCTATCCCAAAGTTTGGAGGCCATGGCAATTTGGTTATGGCAGAGCAGACTGAAATGAAGTCCTGATAAGGCAGAGGTGATGGTGGTAGGCCGAGCGGGGGAGGTGTTGCCCCCTTTTGTGGAGGGGTGCGCCCGTCCATGGCCAAGCAGGTTCACAAGCTGGGGGTATTATTGGATGCAGACCTCCGTCTGGATCAGCAGGTGGCTGGAGTGGCGAAGGAGGCTTTCCGCCAGCTATATGGGCGCAGCCTCTGTACCAGATACATCTCCAGAACTGACCTGGCCACCTTGATCCATGCCTACATCACCTCGAGACTGGACTACTGTAACGCACTCTACGTGGGGCTTCCTTTAATACTGGCCCGGAGGTTGCAGTTAGTGCAGAACGCAGCGGCCCGTCTCTTAACAGGGACGGGCCAAAGAGAGCACATAACACCGATGCTCCATGCTTTGCACTGGCTGCCTATAACGCACCGAGTCAGGTTCAAGGTGTTGATTTTGATCTATAAGGCCCAATACAGTCTTGGACCTGGATATCTCCGGGACCGTCTTCCCCCTCCGTGACTCAGGCCCCTTCGGTCCACCGTGGGTGCCTTCCTGGAGGTCCCCTGCATAAAGCGGGGGTCTACAATGGAGCAGGCATTCTCGGTGGCTGGACCGCAGCTATGGAACTCCCTCCCAGAGGCAGCACGGCTGGCCCTGAGTCTGATGGCTTTCCATCGGCCTGTAAGACATGGCTGTTTTCAGAGGCCTTCGGAGGGGGGAGGGGTGGTGGAATTTTTTATATGAGGGGGTGTTTTAGTGTTTTTAGTTGTTTATATATAAATTGAATTTTTTTATTTTAATATTTATTTATTTATTTAATATATATTTATACCCCACCCCTCCTGCAAGCAGCTCGGGGCGGCTAACAAATTTCAAGATAAAACAGCTTTTAAAACATTTAAAACAATTATAAAAAATCTCACAAATAAAACAGGGGAAGGACAACAAGAAAATATAAAGAAGGGTAGGAGGATAAAACCCCACTAACCCACCTCCCCAAAGGCCTGGGTGAACAGCCAGGTTTTACAAACTCGCCGGAATGTTAAAAGGCTCTGGGCCAGGCAAGCTTCCTCCGGGACGGAATTCCAAAGAAGCAGCCCGGCCACCGAGAATGCCCTCTCCATTGTGACCCCCCGCTTAACACAGGGGACCTCCAAGAAGGCACCCCCGGCAGACCGAAGGGGCCACTCTGGGGCGCGGAGGGTGAGGCGATCCCTGAGATATGGTTTTATGTTGTTTATACTGTTTTATGTTTGTTGGAAGCCGCCCCGAGATGCCATAGGCATGAGGGGGTGGCATACAAATACAATTAAATAAATAAATCGTTATTTGAAGAAAGCCAGATCAGATTAAGGCAGAGCAGCCACTGTGGAAAACTAATTCTAGGGTGAGTTAAAGTCTCAGGACTTGGTTTCCGCCTCTTCCCAATTCTATTTGAGAAAGCCCTGAGGTGAGCTCCCACCCTGTGAAGCAGCTTCAAATAGAGCTGAAACGAGTACCTGCAAAAACGAATATACCTGACACTTCTGTTACCCAAATCGATCTGACAATATCAGGTAACCCATCACGTACTGATGTGGTACCCGAAAATGTGGGTATTACCCACGTGGACACTAAATTTTGTACCTGTGTCCGCTCTAGCTCCAAGCCTTTCCTCTTCTTGGTAGTGCCCTCTAGCTGGTAACTCCTGCTGTTATTCCTAAGTTCCAGTTATATGACCAATTCACCGTTAATGGGTCATAGGCATAACATTTGGTTGGGCCTGCAAAGTCAGAATGTGCCTCAGGCCCACCTAATGGTGCTGGATCCAGGGAAGCTGGAGCCCGGGTTCCACATGTAATGGTGGTAATGGGGAAATTTCTACCATAGAGCATACCCATGGGCACATCCTGACTCTCTCAGGAGAAAAAAGAAAATGTTACCTTATAACTTTTATATTCGGTTAAACATAACATCCCCATCAGGAGCCAGAGCTCCCTGATTTGCAGAACCAACCATATGTTATGCATTTGTGTTTATTTCTAGTTTACTCGTGTGCCACATGTTTGGGGGGCCTCCCCTAACTCCCACATCGTGGTGGGAGTCTTTCTGACAAGACTGCCATGGTACATGGCTGCTTTCCAAGTATCTTCTTCCCGTTGTTTTGGATTATTTTGACCTGAGCGAAGTAAATCAATGAGTTACACATAGGAACAAATACAGCACCATTCGGCTGGAAGAGCCCCAGCTGAATTTTGCTTCACATCCCTTACAGTTTATACACTATTGATTGATCTTCCTAGCAATCCTAGTGTTCTCAGTTACTGCTGTCTGGCATAATTCCTCAGTGGCAGAATGAATGGGCTTTGTCAGGAACATCTAATCCAATGGTTCTCAAAATTTTGCTTGCATGACCCTATTTTGAAACCTGAAATTTCATGGTCTCCTATAAGGTACTAAGCTACCACATGTGTCACATTATCTCGCTATTTCACATCACATCAGAACAAAGCCATAAAGTTCGGTGGGTCTTTTGGGAAGCTGTACAGGTTCAGGATGTTTGTTTCCAGCATTCAGTGTCATTCATATTTTTATAAGCCTGGGATGCTACATATCTGTAATTAGCCAGAGTGATAACTCTCCTATTGACTCCTCTCAAACATTCCTCTTCAATCTTTAGCAGAAAAAATGAAATCACTGGCTAAGAAATGTTAGCATTTAGACAATCTAAGCAAACCACTCTCGCTCTGACAGACATACACAATACATGAATTGAAGCTATGTGATATAACAGCTTGGCTATTTGGTGAATGATCAAGCAAAGTCCTGTTATAAACAATAGCCTCCTTCAGGCTAACATTCATTTTCTGGGAAGCATTACAAACGAAGAAGCTATTGAAATTTCCATCATTGAAAATAAAGAAGAACTTATTTTGCCTCTTGTCGTTTCAGAAAATACTTTCTTCTTTCTCTGTAGCAAGGGGAGCTTAACGGGGAAATCAAGCCGATTTCTACTGTGAAAGAAAGACAAGAAAAATCTTTAATAGTTTGGCTGCATATTAGATTTCTGACTGGAGGGCAGTCCAGTCCAGCCTACGTGGCCAGAAAGTGTAAAGCAATGCCAGTGATTTTTCATTTCAGTGCACGATCCAGATTTGTAATGCTTGGGAAAGTTCTTTGGCACATAACTCACCATGACACATGTTAAATTGGTCATTCCAAGCCTTTGCTTTGTCGAATTGAAAATGAGAAGAATGGGATTGAACCACCGGGGTTTGTTGATAGAAGATTAGCCTTAACCAATTGCCACCTTTTAAATAACTTCTCCGGCATTTGAAATTAGAAGCAGTAACAGCAAGAAAGCAGTTGACGACTTTAGGACAAAGACTCCCAAACTGTGACTCAGGACCCCAAAGGGGATGGGGGTGGAATCTTGCCATCTGCAAATGGGGTTGCAATTCCATTGATATTTTATATACTCTTTGTTGCTGTCTGGGGGTCACCAATTTAGATTTAAGTCTCAAAATGTGGCTACATAGACACAACTTTGGTAATTATTTTGTCCCCTCTTAGAACATAAAATAATTCCATCCTTTTTATTTGATGTAGTTATTACAGTAATGCCAGAAAAACCTATATCGATAACTTTTCTGAGAATTGCTCCTTCGCGGTCCTTGTGGCCGCGATGGCCATTTTGGCCAGGATGGTCCCCTCCCCCTGTGGAATAGGGGGCAGGATGGGGAAGAAAGAGAGGGGTCCCCACCCTTTCCTCGCAGGTGCAATGGTTCCACCCACAGGGAAAGGGAAACCGAGCAGTCGCCAGCTCTGCATTTCACCTGGCCAGGGTTGCTAGGCAACCCTGGCCGAGATGGGCGCGAAGAGCGTGCAAACCGATTGGAGCACCGCCCCATGGAGGGTAGTGCTGTTTACTGGTTGCCGCTCACCTCCTCATTCGGGAGGCGGCAACAGACGGAGCAGCATGGTCTCCACCAGCATCGCTGCCTTCCTGCTTTGTAGCACAGGGACAGGGTGCGGGGAAGGTTTCTCCGTCACCCCCTCCCTTTTTCAAATAGTCAGGTATGGGAGCAAAGAAAAAGGCTGCAAAGAAGCAGTCGCGCCCCTGCTGGGGCACCCGGCTGCCCCCCCCAACACATGTTCAAGGGGCTGGGGATGCTGGGCAGACAATCCCTGGGCAGCTGGGGGAGGAAAAGCTGCCCCTCATGGGTGAGCAGGCTGCGGGGAAGGGGGCTGTCAGGCCCCAGGAGCAGCCCCCGCGGTGCCATCGTTGCAGGACCACCTTGCAGGCTGTGAGGCTCTCCTGCAGAGAATGGCGGCTGCGGGGGAAGGAGGACACCGGTAGGTGGGCGCCCCTGCAGGTGGGCATAGCAACACCCTCACTGCAGATGGTGGTAATGGGCCTGACGCCACCACAACCGCCCCGGAGGGGGAGGGGCGTAGGGTTAATCCCCCGGCCAGATTCCTGGAGGATCCCCCAGCACCGAGGTGCTTAAGAGCAGACCCCCCAGGTCAGCGGGACTGTTGTGGCTCCCCCCCCAGCCTGAACTCTTCATGCTCCCCAGCTGCTTGACCAGACTGGTCCCTTTGCATGGGGCGCTGCAGGCCCCTATGACGCAGCTGCTGCCACCACCACGAAGCGGGGGCGGGGCAGTCATGGGTTGGACCCCCCCACACCCAGCAGGCATGATTGGGGATGGAGGGTCCCCCCCCCACTGTTTCGGAACTACATCCCCGAGTGCCAGGAACGCCCAGGACCGGGGGCAACCCAGGGACAGGAGGATGATGAGTTGCGCTGGCGCATAGGGGCTCTTGAGCGAGTGATCCAGGACATGACAGAACAAAGTGTCATCCATGCACCAGCCTCAGAGGTGACTGCAGCATGGGGAAGCTAAGGTACGGCTGGGATAAGTAACCTGAATGGGGCAGGGATGGTGGAGTTGGGATTGCTACTGCAATCAGGGTCAGAGGGAAACCCCAACGGATGGGGTCAGGGGTCCCAAGGGGTGACACAGTATCAGACCCTGCCCCTCCCCCCCCCCTTAGCCACCAGCCAGCAGGGGGCATTTCTCAGGCGAGCACAGTGGGGGAGTTGTCCACTCAGATGCTGTGGTGGAACGGAGCATGTGTGCCAGTAGCCTGCCCTGACATTGCAGCCCACGGTATCCTGGCCGCGGTGCCCCCTTCTTCCCCCCTGCAGGTGGATCAGGCACTCGAAGTGTGGTCTGCCCCTGGCACCCCAAAGGGCCCGGCTCGGCTCATTTGCAGGGGGGAGAGATGGGGCGGTACCTCCTCCCAGGCGTAGGATACATGGCGGTGTCGTCACCCATTGGGGCACACCTGCTGCTGACCACATGGGGAAGGATCTGGAGGGATGAATTTGTAGACCTGTTCGCCCTTCTTTTCAGGAATCCGATAGTAGACCCAGCAGACCCAGAGGATAAGAAGGAGAAGAAGTGCTTCAAGGCCAATAGAAATTGGTCCAACTGGACCACTGCCTTCGCAGTCTACCAAGGAGTAGTGATTCAGGCCTACCCCACATGGGCTGCAGAGCTCCTTAAATGTGTGGACATCATCTGCCAAGCTTACAAGTCTGGGCCTCCTGGGGTGTGGCTTCGCTACGATGAGGCTTTTCGTCACTGGGCAGCCTTCACCCCAGGAATGAGGTGGGATACACATGCACCTGACCTTTGGTTGGACTGTATTGTAGATGCAGCCAGTGCCCTGAAATCGGATAGCAGCCACCTCCTGGAAAAAGGTCGCTTTGCCCCAGATAATGATCTTTTTCATGGTGACACTAGGTGTTCAGTGGGCAACCTGGTGAGTTAGTGCTGGGAGTTGGTGCATATGGGGAAATGCTCCCAGCGTGCAGGTTCCAGCATGCCTGCCCCAACTGTTCATATCTCCACAATGCCACCGCCTGTCCCAGGGCCAGGGCAGGGCCCAAGGGGAAGTCCCTCTCAGGACCACCCGGTAGAGGGGGACAGGGAAGTGGGGGACAGGCTGTCCCAGCAAAGGGCCCCAACCCCAATTAATGTGGAGCGGCTGGCAGAAGCCCTCGAATCTCACCCCGACCGCACTGAGGTAGCATACGTAGTGTATGGTTTCTGGGAGGGGTTTCAGATACCAGCCGGGGAGGTGCCACCGCATAAAGCTGCATCCAACTTAAAATCTGTGTTGGGGTTAGAATCCATTGTGAAAGAAAAAACAGGTAAGGACCAAGCAGAGGGGAGAGTAGCTGGCCCATTCTCCACCCCCCCTTTCCCTAATATGATAGTGTCCCCACTAGGGGTGGCCACCAAGAAATCCCTGAGTGAGTTCCGTATGATACACCATCTGTCATATCCACGGGGTGGGTCTGTCAATGATGCCATTCCAAAACAGCTGTCGATGATCCATATGCATCATTTGACTTGGCAGTTGCCCTAGTGAAGTGCCATGGTGCAGGGGCCCTCTTGGCAAAGTGCAATGTAAAGTCTGCTTTCTATCTTTTCTGGGTTCACCCAGATAGTTTTCATCTCCTGGGTTTCCAATTTCAAGGCCAGTTTTATTTTGACAAGGCCATGCCCATGGGCTGCTCGATTTCGTGTTTGGCATTAGAGTGCTTTAGTTCGTTGGTCAAGTGGGTGGTCCAGCAGTATGCTGATGGGGGAAGGGGACATCACCAAATACTTGGATGATTTTCTGTTCATTGGCGGCGCAGGTACCAATGAGTGCCTAAGGCTGATGGAGACATTTCAAAGGGTAGCAGATAGCTTAGGCATCCCCCTAGCCCTTCAGGTCCGGCCACGGTATCACAGTATTTAGGAATAGAATTGGACACAGTGGTGGGGGTGTCCCGGCTCCCAGGGGACAAACTGGCTGACATGCACTCAAGAATTGGGATATGCTTGGTGGCTCACAAGGTTACGGTGCGACAGCTCTAGTCCCTGATAGGCAGCCTGAACTTTGCCTGCCAGGTGGTTGCATCGGGTAGGGCTTTCCTGTCACACCTATATACAAAATTGGCAGGTGGCCCCCAGCCTCATCATCATATACAGGTCACACGGGAAATGAAGGATGACCTGCAGACCTGGACCGTGTTCCTCGCTGAATTCAATGGAGTGAGCATATGGAGGGAGAGGCTTCTAGTGGAAGCTGAGCTCCAGGTCCACTCTGATGTGGCTGGGGGAATGGGATTTGGAGTAATTTTTAGGGATAGATGGTGCTGCCCACGTGGGAGGAGGAAGGGGTGACCAGGGATCTTACGTTCCTCAAACTCTATCCCATCATCCTGGTGGTCCACTTGTGGTCGGTGGAGTTCACTAACCATGCAGTACTCTTCTGGTGTGACAACCAGGTGGTGGTACACATCATCAATGCCCAGTCATCCCGTTCCTCAAGGGTCATGAGGCTAGTTAGGGCATTCGTGCTGACCTGTTTGCACTACAACATCCTATTCCAGGCTAAGCACGTGCTGGGCATTAATAATGGTGTGGCCGGTGCCCTCTCTCGCTTCCAGATGGAGCAGTTTCACTTGCTCGCACCTGGAGCCAGGCTGGACCTGGAGCCCTTACCCCAGTGGGCGTGGACCCTTGGATCCTAGCATTGTATCACACCGTCCAGGGATCCCTGGCACCCTGGACTAGGGCCGCATACAGAAGGGTGTTCAGCGAATTTCAGGGCTATCATTTTTCCCGAGACTGGAACCTGGGTTTCCCTATCCCGAAGGCCCAGATGCTTCAGTTCATGCTTGACTTAAGGCGACAGGGGGCAGCAAGGCACTATTGGGAATAAAATGTCTGCGTTAGGCTTTATGAGCCGGTCAGTCGGTCACCCCCCACTGGACCAGGGTTTTTTTCAGCAGGTGCATGATGGAGACATGGGCTAGGGAGCGGGGCACCCTCCCCAACGGAAGGCCACCCATAACACCACAACTGCTAACAGACATGTGCGTAACCCTTCCCCCATCTGCACAACAGCGGGCGAGGTCAGGTTGTTCACAGCAGTATTCACAGTAGGTTTTTTCAGGGCTTTCAGGGTCAGCGGGTTAGCCGACTCAGCCAGGGACAATTCTGCTAGGGCATTGGCCATCAAGGATGTCAGGCTTGGGGACCAGGAGGTAGCCCTTCACCTGCACCGCTCAAAGACGGACTAGAGAGGCAGGGGCTATACAGTGCGACTGGCGCAGGTGGGCGCCCTGGCCTTGTGCCCAATATGGGTGCTTTCGCAGTACCTAGCAGCATGCCTGGCTATCCCAGGCTTGCTTTTCCTCCACGCAGATGGCAGTTTCTTGACTAGATACCAACTGACAGCAGTAATGTTTGCTGCACTTACCGCTCTTAACATCCCTGCAGGGCTTTTTGGAACCCATTCATTTAGAATAGGAGCGGCCAGCTTTGCGGCAGTAGATGGCATGCCAGAACAGGAAATCCAGGCCATAGGCAGGTGGCACTCTCAAGTGTATTGGTCCTACATCAGAGCCCCCCTGCCTGCGATACAACACTAATGATTGTCTATTTTCCCAGGTTCCCCCCATCGCCAAAGGCACTTGGTCTGGATCGTGGGCCACAGCCTGTTTTGCTGGGCCAGCAAGGCAGCTGGAAAATCTCACTGGGGAACACAGCTGGGGCTGTCGGCTCATGCTCAGATCTGCTGGATGGGCCACAGAGGCATGTGGTGGCGTCAGTTGCTCCCCACATCAGGGGCGGCTGGTGGCTTTTTAGTTTGGAGGGGCAGTAAGGCCGTCCGGTGGGCGGAGCCAGGGCAACGGTAGGCGGAGCCAGGGCACAACCCAGCAGCAAGGAGTTCCCAGGGTGAACATCAGAAGATGGAAGAAAACACAGTAGTCTAAAATGCACTTCAAGCTTAAAATGAATAA
>QEPC01010235.1:2741117-2753044 GCA_003113815.1 Sphenodon punctatus
ATCCCAGCAATCAAGAGACATGGTTTACATATCCAGGATGGCCAATTATCATCACAATCACATCCTGCAGCACTGTGACAGAGGACATCTCTATTGGCTCTTTCCTAAACAGATACTTCCAACTTCCCAGTAACAAGTGGGGGAAAGAAGGTGGGGTGGTCACAGCACATAATGAGGATATTTTGTTGACATTTATGCTAGCCAATTGGCATCAAAAACAGATCTTATACCACAGTGACATGTAAGATAATCCCTGTCATAGGCTCATTCTCTGCATATGCTGTGCAGGCTTATAAAATTGGGACCCTTTATCACATCTTTCCAATATTTTGCAGAGATGATCCTGAAGGTGTGAGATACAGCCCTGTCAAATTTCATATACACTGGTTGAACTACAAAGTTATTACAGTCAGACATACATTTATAAGTTAATTACTTATACCACCAGGACCCTTTATCAAATCCTTCTGAAAGTTGGCAGAGATAGTAGAATTGGGGAGGGGTATAAACTTGCCAAGTGTCATCCACATTAGATGGGAGAGAAAGAAGTTACAGCCAGACTTTTGCAAAATAACATTCAACTGCTTATGAAATCAGATTAGGGTTTAGTTTGTTGTCTGTCTGCAAGTTAAGCAACTCAGCAGATGGACAAATAATTTCCTGACCATTGTTTTAATGTCATCTTTATTAAAGAAACTTTTTGAAACATTCAGCGGTTTCTGCTTTTGCACTGAATAGTCCTTAAGGCAGGTTTGGCAGGAGTTTGGGAGCTGTGGGGTGGTGGTTTGAGGGTTTTTTTTCCTTTGGTTGCTGGGCTTAGGAAACATTAATTTCCTTGGGTTTTAGGGTTTGTTTAGGCAGCATAAACCTGCCTTAACTATTTGTTGAAAACTGGAAGGTTTTTTGTTAGATAATTATGTACTATCCAAGCAGAAAGAAAGACAGACACAAGGAAGCACCTGTAATGCTTTACTTTAAAGTTTTTCAGCTTTCTGTACAGGAGATGTTGTGGTTCAATGTCTGAGGTTACTACAACAAATTAAAATGACTATTTTGTTCATCACTTATGATGATTTCATTCATTAATTGCATGACGTTTTGCATCAAGAGCTGTGAGACATTGATCAGAACCAGGGTGTTGGTATCCACTGTGCCGCGATACATGTTCTCACCAATTTTGAACCACAATCCTCAAAATAAACTTGCAACTAGAAGTGAAAAAGATAATACAGTTAGATAAGCAGCATATGTGATCATACATGAGTTTGATTGGGTGGTAGGTTGCTGGGTTGATGTTGGGGTTGTAAGGAATTTTGAAATGTGAATATATAATTAATATTTTGAATTAATTTTTTTAATGTTGTACACCACCCTGACTCTTCAGAGATGGGTGTGGTTAGAAAAATATAAATAACAGTAAAAAAGTCTCATGTATGCACCACCTGAAAATATTTAGGTAATATCTGTAGGTGCTGCACAATGTGTGTAGGTTGTTGTTTAGACAAAATCCTCAGTTCACACAGGAACCAGGGGGGCTGTCACATACCATGGAAAATGGGGGGGGGCTGAGGGGCCCACATAACCCCACAGCAAGTTCTCTGCTTTCCCTATGTGCAGAGCTGTTATTAGTCACATTACAACATTACTGGGGGATGGGTGCTGCTCTAACTGTGTATTAGCAAAGAAAACTTGTACTGAGTGATAGCCCTTTCCCCAAAGCTCTGCACATAGGGAAAGCAGAGAACTTGCTATACAAAGTTCATGGGTACAAGGGGTCAATCCTACTTCTGGTTGCTCTTGTACTTGGGGAAAATACCTGCTAAAGTTTCCAACACATGCAGTATACCCTTAATAACAGCTTCATTTAACTAATAACATGCAATCTTGAATTCAAGATGTTTAAAGCACATAGCTAACCTACGACACAGGGGTGTTGTGAGGATTGTTTTCCTTGACTACTAGCTATTGCATACATTTACCTATTTGTACCACATGGTTGTTTTTCTTCTCTTAAGAAAAATTCTTCACTTAAGAGAGCCAATGTGGTGTAATGGCTAAGTGTGCCATACTTGGAGCAGGAGATTCGGGGGGAGGGACGCTGGTTCAAGTCTTGCTTTAGCCAGAAACTCACTGGGTGACCTTGGGCCAGTCGCAGATTATTCTCTCAGCCTAACCTTCCACATAGGGGTCCTGTGAGGATTAAAAAAAAACAACCAGTTGTTAATTAGTTCTTTGTGAAGTGCTCCGAGTTCCATGGCAGGCGGGTGCTATATAATAATAATAATAATTTAGTATTATTTTATTTATTTTCTTTGTGGTAGCAAAAGCTTTAAAATGTAAATAAATGTATCAAAATAAGAACATAAGGGAATGGAGAGGTTGGAGATTTTAGACTGGTTTTGTGTTTGTATATTTTATATTTTTTAATTTTTGTAACCTGCCCTCAGCATACAGGAAGGACAGACTGACCATACTAGGTCAGACCAATGATCTATCTAGCCTAGTACCCTATCTCTGACAGAGGCTAGCACTGGATGCTTCAAAGAAAGTGTACTAAAACAGTGTACTAAAGTGTACTAAAACTCTTATCTATGGCTAGAGCGGACTATTTCCTACTTCTGGCAGTCAGATGTTTCATTCTAGGGGCCAACTTGGCTAATACACATTGATGGGCTTGCCTTCCATGATCTTAGATAATAGATAGCAATAGTTCAGTACCTGCGATCGAATAAATACTTAGGCAGACCCAGCTGTTTGACTATTTAAATGGCATGTGCAAGTGTTAGCTAGTGTGTAGGTATTTTTATTAGCAAGTAAAAGTATGTGCACAGCGGCCAAGGGCTGGAAATCCATCCCTTAGTGTTTAAAAGAACCAGCCCTTCTCCTCACTATTGCATTTACATATTGTGACAGGCGCCTGGTGCTAGGCAGCCAAAAGTGATGAGCTGTCTCAACAGATTAAAATGTAAATTCTATTGAGGAAAACAACATACAAAAATTATGCTTCTGTATAATCTGTGAGATTAAAGGTTACTTGTTTCAAAGCGAATGTTTCTGTCACTTTCAATTACACCTTTTGGAGGCTTTATTCCACATCATTTAATCTCTTTAAATAATTCTCCTGCTCAGCCTTCTTAGAGGGATCTACACGCTTAGCATGAATGTTGCACTCCTACTGAAAATCACATTCTCTGTCTCTGGTTTAGAACATTTTAAGTCAAATCTGTAAGTCATTATCCCATAATGCCCATCATTTATTTATTTATTTATTTATTAAAGGAAGGGGAAGCAACACAATCAACTCAGTCACACTCAGCTGCCTGCATCTTGGCCAAGTTAGATAAACAAAGCAAGGACACAGCCTTTGTGTGGTGAGCAAGGGGCAACAATCTTGTCCAAGCAACTACAAGGGCTTCTCTTGGTGACAATAGGTGTTTTCAGATGTTACGGGCTCCCGAATCACCACAGTGGATTCCCAGTGGTGGCGAGCTGAACAACCACCCTCCATGGTCCAGGAAGGTCCTGAACAGACGTGACAGGACCGGGACCACGGCAGGGAATCGGCCTGACAGACCACGCCCCGGGGCAGCGCAACAGACGTGACACCGATTCCCGGCTGTGGTCAAAACACCCAGAAGGCACCAGGGAGGGGTGGGAGGCAGACATGGCCAACTGAGAGTAAACGAAGCCAGGGCCAATGAACAGAGACAGGACTGCGACTGTGGTGCCCAGGAATTTATTGTGCTTACCGCCTACAGTTCACTCCATCACCACTCAGTGCCGTTTCCCCCCCAGGCCACTCGGCCCCCTTCCCCCACGTCTCCGAGGCCCCCTTCTCAGCCTCCCTGTGGCCACTGTGGAGCTCTGGGAGCTCCCCTCCCCCCCCACTGTCCATGTCCCTGACAGTGTCCTGGGATGCCTCAGTGTCCTGAGGGGCAGGAGTTGTTGTGAGGGCGGGTGGACCCGGGGCCGGAGGGGCCCCCTTGGGAAGCTTCTCTCTCCAGAGGCCTCCAGAGGCCTACAGGGACTGGTAGGCGGATGCGTGGGCCCAGAGGGCATGCCCGTGGATGGAGCAGTGGCAGAGGCAGTGGGGACGCAGAGGGGCCTGGCATTGGGGCCAGGGCAGGCAGGTTGCCTGGCGGGGATGCTCTAATGGTCCCTTTGTGCAGGAGCAACGAGGTGCCAATGTCATGGGACCAGTCCATCTTGGCAGAGTGCTCCCTCACCATTTGGTCGATGGCCTGCTCCAGCCACCCAAACGCCTCCACCTGCCAGCTGTGCTCCCAGCGCTCCCACCTCTGTTCAAGGTGAACCTCCACCTGCAGCCTCCGGTCCCTGGCCTATGCTTGCTGCACAGCCCTTTTGGTGGCTGCCTCCATGTGGTCGATGGCTGCTATCATCCGCTCACCCTGCTCGGTGGTGCTGGGGACAATGTCCTCCGCCTGCTCCTCCATACAGTGCCGTACCCATGCACGGTGCTCCCGCATCTGCTGCGCCAGGGGCACGGGGCCAGCTGCAAGGCAGGGGTTGTTTAGGTGCCCTGGGCTCCCGCCCCCCATCCCGTGCCACAGCAGGGGGGGTCCTGCCCCCCCCTCGGGTGGTGCGCAGATGCTGTCCCCCGGTGCACCCTGCATCCGGGCCCTCTCTCTCCCACACCGCGTGGGCCGGGTCCCCCTGGCTGGCCTCCCCCGGTCCCCTCTCCCCCCACTCCTCAGGAGGCCTCACCTGGGACCTCTGGCTGTTCCTGGAGCTGCTCGCTACCATCCCCCTTGCCTGCCTGTGCCAGGGCGTGCAGTGACCTGTGAAGATATGGGATGGTTGGGGTGGGATTAGGCGGAACATGTCCCCCGGAGGCCCCCTTTCCCATGTTCTGGGGTGTCAGGGGTTTCTGGGGGCAGCCCCGTGGCCGGTGTGCCCCCCTTCCCCTCTTGGTCCATCCCATTCATTCCGCCCGCCTCCCACTTGCTTGCTTACCCTCGATGTTGGTGTCTGATCCCTCTGATGCCGGCCCCTCTGTGTTGCTGTGGTCCCCCTGTGTCCCCTGGCTGGGTGCGACCTGTGTGACGGTCTCGGATCCCACCATGTCCGACATTGGTTGGGGACTCTCGGGGCTGGTGTGTGAGGGGGGCCTGGCGGTCCCTGAGGTCCCAGGGCATTCCTCTTGGGGGGCAGGGCCCCTGGAGCCGGTGCCTTCTTGCAAGGTGTGCCCTTCATGTGCAGGATACAGTCCAGGGCGTCATAGTAGGGGGCGGTCCGAGCTCCGTGGTTGGACCACCAGTTGTTGTTCTTAATGGCCTTGTACCCCCTCTTGAGCTCCTTGACCTTGGAGCAGCAATGGGCCAGTGTCCTGTAGTGCCCCACTGCCTCCATTTCCCACATGATCTCCTGGAACACGTGCTTGTTCCGCTGGTTGACCGCTAGCTCCAGCTGGTGCTCCAGAGTTCCCCAGATCCTGATGAAGTCCTGGGTTTCCCTGTGCCCCCATTGCCCCCCTCGGTGGTACGGCCGTCTTCTGCGTGGGCCCTCCTGGTCCTCCTCCTCCTCTGCATGCCCTCTGCCCGTCTCCTCCGGGGGCTTGGGTTCCCGGACCTGTTTCCATGTCTGTGGGTCGTAAGGAGTGTGGTGGTTGGTTTCCGGGTTGCCTCATCCTCACGGCCCTCCCCCTTTCCCCCCTCCTGCCAGCCCACCCAGCCCCTTGGTGCCCCTGTGCTGCTGCCCCCCTTGCACCCCCTACCCATTTCCGGGGTGCCTCCTCCCCCGGGCCAGTTGTTGTCTCCGGGGCGGCCTGTCCTGGCTGTTGCTGCTGCTGCTGATCTCCCTCCACCGCCTCCATGTGCAGCATGACCACCTCCTCTGCCTGCGTCTCCTCCTCCTCCCTTGCTCTCTCGCCCTCCACTCTCCTCTCCCTTCTGCCTCGCTCCATCCCATCATGTCCCCCTGCTGCTGTGTGCCCTTTAAATCTCCTTCCCCAGCCTGTGTTGTTGCTCGTTGCCTGGCAGTGACGCTGCGTGCTTTGTCCCCGGCTGGGAATCATTTTGCTTGATTCCGGTCACTGGTTGCCGTTCAGACGTTACGTTTGATTGTTTCCCGGTGGGAATTGCTTTGACCACCCTTTCGGAGATGGTCTGGGCTAGAAGGGTGGTTAGTTTTGTCCCCTGCTGGGGATTCCATTCCATTCCATTCCATTCTAATTTATATCCCGCAACTCTCCTGCCACAGCAGCTTGAGGCGGCTTACAACACAAAGGAATACAAAAAAAAAAAAAAAGGTCCACAAGGACCAACAATTCATAATAAACAGACCCCATCATAAATTAAACAAATACATCCTATACATAATACATATAAACCTTCATTCCACCTCTCTACCCCACCCTGCTGCCACCAGGTGGGGCCTTTCCACCCCCCATCCTCCTGCTCTCACCAGAAAGAGGGCTTCTTCACAACCCTCACAGTAATTAACAATATCTAACTCAGTAGACAAATTAGAACTTCANCCCCACCCTGCTGCCACCAGGTGGGGCCTTTCCACCCCCCATCCTCCTGCTCTCACCAGAAAGAGGGCTTCTTCACAACCCTCACAGTAATTAACAATATCTAACTCAGTAGACAAATTAGAACTTCAAATAAAATCCCCTTACAATACAACCCACAACATATGACAAGAGAAACAACATCCCACCCCACAATTCTACAATTACAAATTCAAGATCAACTATTCACTACCCTCCCTTCCCCTCCCCTCCCCCTCCTGCTACCCCTAAAAGGGGAAAGGTCCCTTTCTTCCTTCTTACTCTCCACGGGGGGCAGATTCCTACATGCATCCACTCTGCTCTCCACCATACATCCATGATGCTAGCCTTCCTTCCTGCCCCAGCCGTCAGTCCCAGCCAAAGGGCACAGTATGCCTTAGACGAGTCCCCTCGGAGGTCCGGCAAGTAGAAAGCCCCAGTACGTCTGTTCCCCCAGGAGCTGCTGACAGCATGGTGTCCGATGCGATGTCTGTCCAGCAGAAGGAACCCCCAGAACCCCGGCCCAGCAAACGGCCCTTCGGACTGCCGTCCAAGGGCTGGCCCCCCCCAGGGCCCTGCCCTGGGAGTTCTTACCTGGGGAAAGGGGAGGGAGAAGCAAAGTGACAGCCAGGCTCCTCCAATCCAGCCAGCCCCAGTCCCCCCCAGCACCAAGCACAGCTTGCAGCTTGCCTCACAGGGCCCTGCCCTGGGAGTTCTTACCTGGGGAAAGGGGAGGGAGAAGCAGAGTGACAGCCAGGCTCCTCCAATCCAGCCAGTCCCAGTCCCCCCCAGCACCAAGTACAGCCTATGCAGCCCTACAACATGCATAAATAACCACCAAGGGTGGTTAAAGGGTGGTTAGTATCATGTCTGTTTTCACCCTATGTTTGGGGGCTAACTTTGCTAAAGTTGAGCAGTTGGACAGGCTTTAATGTTTATGAAGACTTCATAGTTTTCAGGCAAATGTTGCTATGGGGAGTTAAGACCTTTCACGTTTGCTCCACCAAAGAAACTGTGGTAAAGAAACTCTTTTATATCCAGATTCTACACTATTAAACTCAGTAAGATCCATTGTTATCTCTCATGTATATAGCACTTTCAGTGTTCAAAGTGCTGTACAATGTGTATCTGGTTCGAATTATGTGAGGATAGGTTGAAGGATTTGGGGATGTTCAGTTTTGAGAAAATAAGATTAAGGAGGGATATGATAACAGTCTACAAATATTTGAAAGACTGCCATAAAGAAAATGAACAATTGTTTGTTCTTGCTATAGAGGGCAGGACAAGAGGCAATAGGTGCAAACTTTAGCAAAGAAGATTTAGACTGTGTAACAGGCAAAAATTTCTTGATTGTTAGGACAGTCCGGCAACGGAATGGGCTACCCAGAGAAATTGTGGATTCTCCATCATTGAAGGTTTTTAAGAAGTGGCTAGGGGCTGGACTCACTGACTCTTGTGGACCCTTCCAGCTCTTTGATTTTAACCTCACAACAACTCTGTGAGGTAGGTCATTTCCCACTCTGTAAAATGGGAATACTGAGGCTGAGAGATAGGCCCTCTTCACACAAGACACCCCCACCCCTCTCCATGCAGTTTTGTTGCATGGAGATGGGTGGAGGCATCTATGGGAATGCCGCGGCAGATGGGTAGGGAGTGTACGTGTGCGCTCCCGTGCAACACCCACCTCCACCCATCACCCACGCACGGAGCAATGGACTCCAATGCCGGTTGCTCCGTGGATGGAGATTGGTGTGTACCCATGGGAACGGGCGCGCACACACTGCCACCCACCATGGCTGCACACCCATTCCACCCACCCACCCACTGCGGTCCATTTGAAAAGGGCCATAGTGATTTGCCCAAGGCCACCCAGTGAGTTCATGGTTAAGACAGGATTTGAAACCTGGTCTCCCAGCTCCAGCACCTCGTTCAGCAGGCTAGACTGACTCAATTCTGTAAACCTGCATATATGTTACAAACACTTACATACACACAATATTATTTGCTAAATGTTTACATTTAAGTGTGTGAAACTTTGTCCAATTGCAGGCCAATGAGTGTAGGATCAATCAAGCCCTTACATGATGCATAGGTGAGGCATTGCTTTGTTCATCCTATTACAGTGCCAGCATGTGGCTTGTCTTGAGAGGCATCGGCCCAGGTGGTAGTCCCTAAAGAAGGGTGGTTATTGGGAGATTGGCTGAGTGCTCTGTATCAGGAGCTAGGTCAGTGAGGGGCAGAGAGCAGGGCTTCTAGGCCATGGTCAAGGCCCAGGGAGAATTGCCCCCCTACTTTCAATAGAATTTCAATATAAATTTCCTGTGAAAATATCAGCAATTCTTATTCCATTTAATGGGAACCGGAGGCTGCGCAAAACATGTCCCTTGGCCCTAAATTTGGCTACATCATTTCCATTTGTTAGTCTAAGGAAACTTTGAGCTATGTGCAAAAGAGGAAGCTAACACATAGAAATTAATTAGGAACCGGAAGACTTGGCAGGGGAAGGCAGCTCTGGGCTTGTAATGCATTAGCTTTGCAGCAAAATACCACACTCTAAGGCAAACTGTGCCACCTTGTGGCCAGCAGCCTACGTGCAGGTAAGAACCTAGGATGCGATAACACAAAAACAAAGAAAAAAATCTATAAGCAGAAGTCAAATATCATACAACTAAATAATGTCACAAATGTTTGTGCACTTACAAAGCTGCAGAAACCTTTTCTTTCTTATACTTACTTTGAATCACAGTTTTTAGATAAAAGCTGGGGCTAGCATCACTATTGTTGCTGTAGGAAAAATTGTGTCTTATTAGAGGTGGTAACACTCCAATTAGGCTATGCCATGAATATGTAACAACACTTCTCCTGCTCCCCAGTCCTCCAAAATATAATAAAATACCCCCTGCCAGCAAGCAATACAATCAGTGCTTCCTCTTGCAAAAGCAATTGATATATGGGGATAAATGAAACAAGCTGCCAAAGAGCATACAGACAAGTGATGGGCCTCACTTCCTTGTGTGTGTGTGTGAGAGAGAGAGAGAGAGAGAGCGCCTGCCAATGCTACCATTGTCTAGATAGTTCTTACTCAGGTGTGGGGAATCTTTTCCCTTTATGGACCCATTTGAAAATTAGTCCAAGCTTCACCTGGGGGATAGAAATGTGGGGGCAAAGATGTGTAAGGGCTGCACTCGGGATGAGGGAAGAAAATGGTGGATCCATCCCCTGTCCTCATTTGAACGCCATCAGTTCTGCTTCCTTCCACCTGTTAATACTCCTTCAGTGATGGAACGTATGGGCTGAATTCATAGACCAGATCCAAGAATTGGAAAAGGCCAAACAAAAACGAGCTTTGGGTCATGTCCTCCATCCCTGCACTAGGAGATGAGGGCTGAAGCTGGGTAAATGAGCTGGACAACCTTGTGCCCCGTAACTCTTTGATCCACCAGTGCAGTCCTGCCGTGGGATAACTCTGTATACAGGAAAATCAGAACAGGAAATGGCTCCCACCAGTATAAGGGCCCGCAGTCAGTAGCTGTATCTAGTTGGTCATGGTCACTCCACAAGCCACACTCCTCCATAGACTCCTCATTAGGGATATTACAGCACCTTGAGCTGCCACACGTACCTGCTGCTAACTCTCTATTGTCACAAGACTGACACAAGATACAAGCATGTCCTTTTGCCACCCTGCCACAAACCAAGGTCATGGTCTCATATCTGGTACAAACTGACTGTTTTAAGACATGGGCAGAGGCAGAGGGATGTTTGGGGGGAATGGCATACCACAATGCGGATGACTATGCTGTTTGCTGTGCACTGCTAATGGAGATGTGATGCAGCATTCACGGTCTGTCAATGCAATGCAATAGCTCCATGTGGTAACTGAAGGAGCCACAGCAACCAATGCCTCACCAATGTTTTTTGCATATGTGCCAAACTGCATTAACATGATGGTTCACAGACATGTTTCTCCAGTGCCAGAAACCTATGTTAAGCTGCAGTTTGTCAATGTGCTGCAGGTGTGGAGCTATGTTCAGATGGGTGTTTAAGCAATCAGTGGTACGCTAAAACAGAAATGTTTCTTTCATAATGTCACAAGGAACCTGGTGTACAGTAACACCATCAGACACCTACAGTCTGTACCTCTGGGCCACAGTGTAATGAGCCTGTCAATGTGCTGTGAATGAAGTGCATGCTGCAACTCCATTGTTCTGTATGCACTTCTGATCTGCAGAGCTCTGGAACCGTTGCCTCTCTCTACACCCAGCAGCCTGGTAGGTGTCAGGAATGCAGCACAGTTTGAAACACATATTATGTGCAGGCTCCAGATATCTGGATCCCATATGTAATTAGGTGTGGAAGAGACGATGTAAGATCTTGTTTTGGGACAAATCGTTAGGCAGGGATAGGGGTTGGGTGAGGATTGTTTATGGTTGAGGGTGGTTTTTTTAAAAGGGATTTTTATGGTAGGATGCCTGCCTTATTCTCATCCTCCCCTGCCTCATCAGGCCAGTTGTATCTCATGTTTGTGATAGGGGTGTGCGAACGCAGTTTGGATGTTATGACGTTCGGTTCGGAACCCAAGTTTGGGTTCGGCTCTTTGGTTCAGCGGAGTTCGGTTCGGCCAAACTCAGCCGAACATCCAAAAATAGCGCTATCGATACCGAATTCGAAGATTTGTTTCCTGGTATCGGTATCATTTGGTCCTGAAACAACCCCTGGTCTCTACCCCTGGTGCCAGGAAGTCTGCTCCTCAACTGCCTCCCCACTCCAGTCATGTTTTTCCCACCCAAAGTCACGTTTTCCCCGCCCCCGAACTCATCCGAACTCACCCGAGCATGACCGAACTGTTCGGCCATTTTCGAGTTCGGTTCGGACATTCGGTTCGGACGTCCGAACAGACCGAGTTCAGGCCGAACTCCGAACAACCGAACCGCGTTCGCACATCCCTAGTTTGTGATACTATTCCACCTACAGTCCAGTGTTACTCATGGGGTCATAATCTACTAGCTGGGGGCTTGGTGTCCCTGTCCTGCTACGTAGAACTGGGGCTCTTTGTGCGTGCTTCTCTCTGCAGGTGCTGTGGGTACCACCTAAGGGTCTATGGCATGTGCCACCACCTGCTAGAGTCCTCTTCCTATCTTTTCCACTTTCTCTTGGCTGTCACTTATGTCTAGGGCTGTAGCGGCATACTGCCGCGGCAGCTTTTACCGACGGAAACCCCTATTCCGCACATCGTGGCAGGGTTCGGCAGAGGCAGCTTTCCGAGGGCTGCGGCTGCGGTTTGTTGCTAATGGTATCGCGGCATCGGAACTGGCGAACGGAAGCGAAACTTGTGCGGATTCCCATAATAAGCGGCGCCAACTCCCCTTTCCGTGGTCTGCGGAATCTTTGTGGTTATCTGGTAATTGTATCATGT
>QEPC01010235.1:2753144-2775101 GCA_003113815.1 Sphenodon punctatus
GCGGAATTCTGCGAGGCGCAACCTGGGATGCCGAGGTTTAGGAATGGAATCGCGGCGCGGTAACAGCTGCTGCCGCATCAGGCCTATGTCATACATCTGCAACTGAGTGCTGACAAGCCAGTGTTGTTCTTGGTTACTGGGTATATATATAGTGATGACATGTCCATAGTGTCAGGGGGTTCTGCAGCTGAGCTTAGTGTAGGTTTATGCCTTGGTACTGTGTCCTCTTTGTTCTGCTTTTAGGCCACAAGCAAATGCTAAAGTGTGGACATTAGGGATGGAACTCATGGGCAAATTTCAGATTAGGTTTTTTTTCTGATTTGGTTCTCTGAGAATTTCAGTTCTCAATTCGGTTTCAGATTTGGGGTTTTTTCATTGAATTTGGGGGGGGGAAATCAATGCAAACCCCCCAAATCACCCCAAACCAAATTGAGAACTGAAATTTCAGGAGAACCGAATCAACCATTTTCGGTTTGATTCAGTTCTAACCAAATCCAAAATTCCCATCCCTAGTGGACATATGAGTTATTTATACATTTATCTAGATTGTGATCTTGCAAGATTTACCCAAGCCAATCAGAAGCAGTGTTAGGGAAAAAAAATTAAAATTATTAACAGAAAGCTGGTCCTTGAGGGTGCCTAGAAGGGTTAAGACTAGAGGCACTTTCACACCTGCGGAAAAGTGTCTTTAGAAGATCAGAAGAGGGGGTGTGTGCATACAAATCAGGAGCATCTTTGATCAGGTCAGCATGCCGAGATGTGCCTGATTGCGGCTGTTATGCGTGTTTGCAAAGGTGATTGACAGAGCTCAGTCAATCACCTTTGCAAACACGCATAACAGCTGCAATCAAGCACGTCTCGGCATTCTGACCTGATCAAAGACGCACCTGCTTTGCCTGTGTGTCCCCTCTCTTGATCTTCTAATGACCCTTTCCCGCAGGTGTGAAAGTGCCTTAGATCTCAGGGCAACAAACGGTGAGTTATTCCTCCAGTCTGAATGAGATGGAATGGACCCCAGCAAACAGCTGCTTGGGGCCTATGATGTGGCAATGCAGTGCAGGTAAGATCAATATTCTCATTAATATGCCATTCCAATTATCCTGATCCATCACATATAATATGCTGTTTGTGTTATAAATTTGCCAGCTGGAGAAGACAGAAAAGCCATTTTGGCTCTTATGCTTTTAAAACATTGGCAGGCACCTGCCTCAGATGATATAAGATGAAATCACTTATTGATAGGAAAGGTGCAGCTGGCAAGGAGGCAAGTGGAACTACGTTCAGAAATGAATGATTGCAGAAGATAACTTAATCAAATATACGTGCCAAAAAGAGAAGTGCTTTAATTTTTCTGTGATCCAACAATGGCTGTCGTGGTTTGTCGTCCTATTCCCCCTCTCTCACCTGCTGTAATGAGATATTCCTGTAGAGATCTCCCTTCTCTATAATTGAGGAGGGCTTTTGTTAATACAGCATCTCTCTCAGAAGCTAGGCAGTTTTCCACAATGACACAAAGTTAGTTAACCTGTCATTAATGTGCAATTAAAAATGTACAGCCAGTCTAAAGATATTTTAGGCCACAATTCAGCAAAGTACTTTGGCAAATGCTTGAACCTCGCTGAAGTCAATAAGCTAAAACCCGTGATTACAGTAAAACATATGGTCACACGTGCTTTTCTCAGTGGAGAAACCTAAGCATGTGCTTAAATATTTAGATTTCAACCTGCTCTGCAAAAAAGCCCCAAAGTATTCCTTTATTTAGAACAGTGTTTTAAGTCTGGGTTACTGCTGCCTGACAGTTACAAAGCAACTGCAATCTGTCTTGTCAAGGTAGGCAGTGGAAGGTGAAGGGCACAATCTATATTCTGGGTCAAAGGTACAGAGAAAGCCCCCGTGTCCCTCAGGAGTAGAATTTCAGAGCTGACCTTGAGTGAGCACAAAAAGGACTAAATTATTTAAATGGTCACCGTCACCTTAAGAGTCATCCAGAGAGAGAGAGAGAGAGAGAGAGTATGTGTGTGTGTTTTGGTACAAACTATTGCCTTCTTTAACCATATCCTGAATTTATTTTGTAAACAAAATGTTTACGATAATATGATAAACCAGAACTCTGCTCTGTGTTCGCTCCTGTGACATTTCTGTACATTGCAGTTAGTGTTTATTTTTTATGATATCCACCTGACAGTACTAGAGTGATGAGATAACTGGGAACCAAAAAGAAAAGAAAAGAAAATCAACATTGTCACCCAAATCAACCCTCTGAGGTGACATGGCAGGAAGTTAAATATCTCCTCAAGCAACTGAAAAAACAATTATTGTAATTTGTTTCTCTGTGATGAAGGGAAAGGGAAACTCCTAAAGGGAGCTGCTTTATTTACAGAAGTCTGGTAACACAATATTTATTATAGTTATTTTTCTCATTGCTACAATGGCTGTTGTAATAACCTACATTACTGTTACAAGCAGGCCAACAGGGCCACAACCATATTGGTGGAAAAGTTTTCCATAACCATATTGGTGGAAAAGTTAATGTTCTCAAGAGGGAAAATACACTAGGAAAGAGGGTTCTACTGTTAAGACCTGGGTCTTGAACCCTCCGATTCCTGGATTCCTAGAACCCACCAGATTCCTAGTGTTCCATAACACTACTACAGCTACCTGATGTAGCCAAGTCCTGGGTCTGGTCAGCCTCCTCAGTTGTAGCCCTGGCCACGCCCCCTCCAGATTGTCCTGGCCCCTGCCACACCTCCTAAATTCCTGGTTGGCTGTCAGTCAGGATATAAGCTTGCCTGGTGACAGTAAGAAGCTAGGTGGAGCAAATGAAATCTATGTGGACAAGTGAAAAATGATGCAAATAGGGAAAAATAACCCAAACTGTACGTATACAATGCTGGGGTCTAAATTAGGAGTTACCACTCAGGAAAAAGATCTTGGAGTCATCCGTAGCTCAGTGTTCACAGGCCATCAAAAAAGTAAAAAGAATGCTTGGAATCATTTGGAAAGAGATAGAGAATAAAACTGAAAATATAATTATTTATTTCTAAAAAATAATGCCTCTATATAGATCTATTTATAAAAAATGCCTCTTTTGCCTTCCTCTATTGCCTTAAGGAAGTTAAATGCACAACCACCCTCCATTATAAACAGGGGACTGCTGAAGTCCCGATTTTTAGGAAACTGCTTGAGCTACATTTCTGAAAATTTATCCATGGCTATAATTTGTGAGGACCATCATATTCACAAAGTTCAAAGCAGATCCATTCAGAAAATAAAGTGTTATGACTGTTTAAAAGTTAATGAATGTGGTCAAAATGCACATGTCCTCACGATTTTGAATCATCAATATCTCCTCCCCCTGGATGAGTTGAGCCCCCAAACATCACAGGCTTGGAGCATGAGATCAATAACTACTTCTGTAGTAATAATAATAATAATAATAATAATAATAATATTTTATTTGCGGCCGAAGCCAAATCAGACAAATAACAAACAAGACATCACAAAGCAAGGAGAGTACAGTAGACAACGATCCTCCCCTTCCCACCTACAAAACCCAGGAAATCAAACTATAATTATAAATAAATGTATATCAACATACCACAATTCCTCGCTCTCAGTCAATAGGTTGCCTAAACTTTAAGAACAGAGTGCGAAGTCTTAAAGCTGCTGTAAGAAACGGAGCAACAGCACTCGTAATTTGAGAATCCTCATCTACCAAAGCCAGGTAAAGAAGATTCTGTTTGGTTCTACCCGGATATCTCTGAAGGAGAATAGAGAGGTAATTGGAGCAAATGCAATCATACAGATGACAATTAAATAGTATGTGTTGAACTGTCTCAACACTTTGTACATCAAAGGGGCACAGACGCTTGTCAAAAGCTATTGCCTTCGTTCACCCCTCCAGTAAGGCTGTTGGCAAGGCATTCAGCCTTGCACACAAAAACAAATATTTTCCCCGTGACACTATGGCTGAAGATAAATAAACAACCATTCTCGGGGATAATCTGAAGAAGCCAAGATAGTCTAGAATGTGTGGCAAGGCTCTAATCCTCGCTATCTCCTCCTGTAAATCCTAGTCATAAAACCTGCGAATAATCTCAGTCGTCATTTCCCCCAGATCTTTGCCAGCCCAGTAATCCAAGTGGAAGCCTAATTTGCTAAGGAATAACTCCACTGCTCGCTGCCAGAGACTCTTAAAGGTATCCTCCCTCCAATACCTTATTAAGCCCTGGTCCTGAGTTGTATATAGCCTGGCCCAAAATTTCAAAACTAGGACCCTCCACAGACCATCTACGTTGGCCCAACTTGGCCCTAATGCCCGCAAAAGGGGTACCCAATGGGATCTTCAAAAGATGCTGGAAGAAGCGCGTCTGGAGACTGTTAAGTTTCCCCACCAGAGTGGTGGCATAGGGCAGTCAAACTTCAGCCCCGTATAAGAGTTGGACGCGAACCTTGGTGTGCAGAACCTTGGCAGCAGGAGCTATTGCCCTTTTCCCTGTGCCAGAGAACAGCCTAGCAAGAGAGAAAGAAGTTCCTCTTGCCAGAGATTAGGCATTTTCCACATGACATCTCCAATTCCCCGTTGAGTGGAAAAACAATCCCAAATAATGGAATACTTCACTTGCGAGATATCATGTTTGCCCACCCTCCACTGGGTCACCTGACGAGAGCTAGAAAATACCAAAATATGGGATTTTCCATAATTTATCTTAAGCTTGCTCTGGAGACAAAAGTTTGAAAAGCAGTCAAGCTGACGCCTTAACCCCACCTTTGTTTGGGACAGGATAGCGATATCATCGGCATAGAGTAATGCGCCGACATAATGCTCGGCCAATTTGGGGGGATGAAAAGAAGGAGAAGCTAGCAACGGACTACCCCATTAATAAAAAGGTTGAAGAGGAGAGGTGCGAGCACACAGCCCTGCCTTACACCAGAAAAAGTGGGGATATCCTCCATGAGATGACCAGCGGCATCAGTCTTAACAGCCAGAATAGTGTTGGCATGGAGCAAATGGAGCAAACAAAGTAAGCGTTGGTCCATGCCCAAGAACTCCAGCCTCTCCCACAAAAGAGACCTATTTACTAGGTCAAATGCCGTGCAAAGGTAGAGAAATGCGACATAGAACCTGCCATTTCTTGTCCTATATTTTTCAATAAGATGCTGGAGAATATGGCAGTACTCTGTGGTGGAGCGTCCCCATTAGAACCCGGCTTGTTCCGGGAATAAAATTCTGTTCTGGGTTATCCAGGTGCTCAACTTAGAGAGCAGCCATTTGCCATAAATCTTTGAGATGGTGCACAGCAGGCTAATGGGCCTATAATTAACTGGGGAGACCCAATCCCCCTTTTTAAAAATTGGCACAACCACAGCTTTGCTCCAAATTGTGGAAAACTGGCCAGTATTATTAATACTCGTAAAAAGAGAGGCCAGTCTGGGGGCCCACCAATCAAGAGAGGACTTAATCAGATCTATAGAGACCAAATCCAGTTCCGGGGCCTTAATAATCTCCACAACTTCGGAGACAGAAACAGGCGGCCAAAGGGGGGCTATACTCTCTTCCCTGGACGGAGGCATCAGTTTAGTGGCAGATTGTGTTCCTGCAATGAGGCCTTGAAAATGAGAGACCCAGAGCACATCAGGTAGCATGGATGGCGAATGGTCTACCCTAGACTTGCCCTGCCTATTTACTAGGTTCCAAAACATCCTAGTATCCTTACCAGTGGCTGCAGCCACTACTTTTCCCCAATAACCATCCCGGTAAATGACTTTCTTCAACTTGAGAGTATCTTTATACTTCTTCCTGGCCGTAAAATACTGGGCAGGAAGGACTCCCAACACCCCCCACCCCCCTGCCCCGCTTATACACCTGATAAATCTGTACTAACTGGCTCCTAAGAGCCTTACACTCCTGGTCATACCAGGGTTTGGAGTAGGAGTAGGAGGAATTGGGCCTACCCAGGCCGAACCTATGAGAGCAAAGAAGATGGAATAAATCCTCAATGAACAAGGAAAATTGATCGACCATGGCCGACTGCGAGGTCTCAATGAAATCATACTGGGAGGTTGTGAGGAAAGAGCTCACTTTGACCTTCAGGTCCTCGTTTATTTTGATAGTAGCATGAAATGCTACATTGGGGGGCTTCGATCTCATAGGTGACCACACGTCTGGGCCCCGAGTGCGTATTGTAAAATCTAGAACCAACGGGAGATGATTGCTCCCTTGACAGGAGCTTACCTCAACGTGCCTGATCAAGGGGACTACATCCGGGGAAATTGCTATATAGTCCCCTACACTGGATCCCATCAGGCCCAGGTAGGTGAACTTCCCCTACTTCTGTAGTATGATAGTGATTGGTGTAGCCAAACCCGAGTTATTAATTATTAAAAAATCGGTTTTGCTGGTTTGCACATGCGCAGTTGAGCAGCTGCTGACTGGCAAAACACAGCATAAGGAAAGTTATGTGACTCTACTTTTTAAAAATCACGTAACTTTATCAGAAGCCAGCTCCGTCACAAAGACTTTAAGCTCTAGTCAGTTTCATAACAATTGCCCACTTGCCTCAGAAATACATCAAGAGGACGTTCTTGTCAGCTTTGTGTCAATTACCACCATGGCCTCACTCTATACTTTTGACTCCCTATGAGAAGTCTGCAACTTTTTATACCGAGTGAAAAGTCTGCAACTTTTGAAAAAGTGCAGACTTTTCACTCCTATGAAAAGGTGGAGACTTTTCATAGAGTCAAAAAGTACAGCATCAAAAGTCTGCAACTTTTCATACCATGTGAAAAGTCTGCAGCTTTTGAAAAGGTGCACACTTTTCATATGGAGTCAAAAGTAGGGAGTGAGGCCAGGAGTGGGTGGGTGGGTTAATTGACATGAAACTGATTAGAGCTTCCTCTTGTTGGCTTTCTGAGGCAAGTGGATAATTGACATGAAACTGACTACAGCATAAAGTCTTTGTGACAGAGCTGGCTCCTGAAAAGCAGAGTCACGTAACTTTCCTAATGCTGTTACGCTGGGGATCCCCTTTTCCACGGGCCTCCTGGCAGCTTATAGAAGGGGAGATGGGGGGAGAGGAACTACGCCGCTCCCTCGGCTCTCTCCCCCATCACTGGCCTGGTGCTGCAAGTTCTGCTGCCCCCACTAGTGACACTGGGGGCTACCGACATGTTTCTTGTCTGTGCATGCTAGGACTACATTTCCCAGCATGCCCAGACAGGAACAGCAAGATGGTGGCAGCCCCCCGTGTGTCCTGTAGGGTTGCGGGACCTTTTGAAAAACTCTACAGCTCCTCCTGAACCTCCTGTGAGGCTGCAAGTGGTGGTGGCATTGTTGGTGAGAAGAGTGTGTGTGCGTGTGTGCACGCGCATGTGAGGGAGAACAGTGCATGTGTGTTTGTGAGAGAGTGGGGGGAGAAGAGTCTGCGTACGTGTGTGTGTGTGTGTGTGTGAGAGAGAGGAGAGTGGGGGGAGAAGAGTGCATGCGTGTGTGATTGTGAGTGTGAGTAAGAGTGAGGGGAGAAAAGTGGATGTGTGCGTGTGTGTTTGTGAGAGTGGGGGGGAGAAAAGTGGATGCGTGAGTGTGTGTTTGTGAGAGTGGGGGGCAGAAGAGTCTGCGTGTGTGTATGTTTGTAAGAGAGAGCCTCAGCTGGAGGGAGAAGAGTGTGTGTGTGAGAGAGAGAGTGGGGGGGGGGGGGGGGGGGGNGGCTGTGTTGTTTTTTTTAAAAAGTCACACACCAAGTTCCTCCTCAAACTCCTTTGGCTCTTGTAGAGTTATTCCTAGTTTACACTAGGGTTAGAGGGGGATAATCATTCCCATTGACCCTCATATAAACAAGTAACTTCATATATGCACAACTTAAAAGTTGCACAACTTTAAGTTAAAAGTTCTGTAAAATATACAACTTAAAAGTTGTGCTACAACTCATATATTAATGTGCTGATATATCATATCGCACAAAACCTGGAAATTTACCAAAACAAAAAACTTTACAGTTTAAAAAAACGTTAAATGCACAACAGTTTTTAAAACTAAAAACTTTCCTCTGGAAAAACATCACAAAATCATTTTGACTCTAGCTTAAACTCCAAAAAACATACAAATTCATTACAATTACAATTAAAAAAACATTCAGCTCAATACATTGCAACAAGACAAATGCCAAAAACCATGGCAATTATTTCAGAATTTGAGGAATATTTAATATTTTATCCTCATCAACATAATGTAATATATGTACTTAATTCCTTCCCATACATACTTACTCTGATTCATTTTTATCGATAACTAAACTTTCACATTTTTTCATTATTAAACTTTAATTTATTATCATAATTCAACAATGAACAATTTTTTCAGAGTGCATTAACTCTGTTTCTACAGAACTGCATTCTGTACAACGAATTCTAGAACATTCTCTACACTGACATTGTTAACAGTTGATTGCATAAAGTGTATACAAATTGTATACATGTAAAGGACATGTAAATACATGTTAATGCCCCCCCCTCGCTCTCCTTACCCATTTCTGGGGTGCGTTTGTCCCCTCTGGGGAGGCCTGCTCCACCTGCTGCTCCTCCTCCTCCTCCCTTCCTCGCTCGCCCTCCGCTCTTCTCTCCTTTCCACCTTGCTCCATCCCGCCATATTCCCCTGCTGCTGTGTGCCCTTTAAATCTCCCTCCCTGGTCTCTGTGTTGCTCATTGCCAGGCAGAGATGCTGCGTGCTTTCTCCATGGCTGGTGATCATTTTGTTTGATCCCGCCTTGTGGTTGGCGTTCAGTCATTACTTTTTGCGGTTTCCCGGACATTTTCAGACATTATGGGGCCAGTTGGCCCTGTACCGAAAACAACCAAATCATCCCCCGCTGGGATGACCCTGTCACACCGTATCAGATGTGCCGGGGGATCCCGGCAGGGAATCTGGGAGGGGGCGGGGCCGCATGGTGCAATGTGCGGCTGCATGACCCTGCCCCCTCCACTCTCCCCACCACCCGCCCTCTGGGGAGACAGGCGGGCGGCGGGGCCAATGCAGCCGCAGCGTCTGGCCGAATTCGCCATGGCCCGGGATCCCGCCGGTGATCCCGGGCCGTGGCGCCCGACCAGACGTGATTTTTTTTTTGGTCCCCACCGGGGATCACTTTCACCATGCTTCCCGGGAAAGTCCCCCGGGGAGCCCGGGAAGCGTGGTTGAAAATGACCCCGTGTGGGTATTGACCGTGGCGAACATCTGGCGGCCGCCAAACAGACGTTCAAGGCACAGTGACCACAGGTGGGTATTCACCGTGGTTCACTGTGATCTCGTAACGTCTGAAATCACCCTCTGACCATGGTTCCAGGGATGGTCCTGTCCCAACCTCCAGAACAGTGGTTGGGTTTGACCCCTACAGGTGATTGACTGTGGTGAATATCTGGTGAACGCCGATCAGATGTTCAGGGCTCTTTGGCCCCGCCGCGGGATTGACTGTGGTTTACTGTGATCTCGTAACGTCTGAAATTACCCTGAGAGGGGTTATTTTAGAAGTTTATAAAATCATGTTACATCATGGAACATGTAAATAGGGAGCAGTTATTTTCCCTCACTAACAGTACTAGAACAAGGGGACATTCTAGGAAATTAACTGGCAGCAGATTTAAAACTAATAAGAGCACTCAGCACACAATGGGCTTGATGGACCATTGGTCTGACCCAGTACAGCAGTACTTATGTTAGGGTGGCTAGATATGCAAATTTTAGAGGACACGTATGAGAAATACAGGTTTCAGGGCTGCAGCGGCTCCACACCTTGGATCATTGGCTACAATGCAGCGCTGCAACCTGTATTTTTCATGTGTCCTCTAAAATTTGGATATCTGGCCCCCTTAAATGAATTTATTTTTATGTTCAAACTCTTTTTCTCACTCTTCTTCCTACTTTCAGTCCAGTCCTTACCTCCTGTATCTCTTCTATCCCTTTTGGCTTCCCTTGCTGACCATGCCCCTGTGCCCAGTGTTTGCCCATGTCCCAGATGATCTATCACCCTGGGCACCTTACATTTACATGGACCTGCTGGTACATTCAAAATAGCTGCTCTCGGTTTTTAAAATTAAGCTGTGCCATTTCCTCCCCTCTGCTTGGAGCCTTGGCATTAATTCAGCTCCCACCTTGCTTAAAATTGGACATGCACTTCACAAGTGGAAATACAGGTAAGAGTGAGCCCTCCCTGAGAATAGACACCCAGGACAGGGGCATAGCTAGATGCGAACGGGCCTCCTGCTGGGGCAGTCCACTCCCGTGGGCATATGCATTCTACAGGCATGTGGACTCCCCAGGCACATGGGCCTCCCCTGTGCCCTTGGGCCAGGCACCTTGCATTCCAGTCTGCTGGCAGCTAGCTCTGCATGTGGTGGGATAAGACCATGGTGTGCCCTCTTCCTTTCACCACTGAAGCTTGACTGGATTTACACTGAAGAAACAGCCACCTAGCACAGTGACTGAAATTGGCCCTCATCCTTATGCAGAAAGCATGAGGGCAGAACTCTCTTGACTTCCTCCCCCATTTGTGACCAGCTACCCCTAAGTTATTGATATCGCACAGATTCCGGTGGTTTGTTATTCAAATAGATGACTTGGTGAAGGATATTATCCTTGGTGAAGGATAATTCACCACTAATTATTTCTTTGAGCCTGTGTAGCCTAGTGAATAAGGGGTTAGACTTGGATTTGAGACACCAGGGTTCACATCCTGTCTTTATCATGAACTCACCGTTTAGTCTTAGGTGAGTTACTATTTTCAGCCTCAGTTCCCCATCTGGAAAATGGGAATAATAATGACCTCCCTCCTGAGGTGTTTGTGAGAATGAACTAGATAAGGATTGTAAAGCACTTTGAACACTGAAAGTGCTGTATAAATAATAATTTACTACATATAGAGGGTATCTGACTATGGGGAGAGGGTTGGATTAGATGTCTGCTGAGGTATCTTTAAGCCCAACAATTCTGTGATTCTATTTGTGATGTGAATATTTCGACCATGTGGTAAATTGACCCTGCTGTCTCGTTGCTATCCCAGTGTTTGGAGACTGTGGCGGAATGGATGTGGCAGAGCAGACTGAAGCTCAACCCCAGTAAGACGGAGGTGGGGAGAGCGAGGGAGGTAGCGGCCCCCCTGATTGTGGGGATTCACCCTTCTATAGCCCAGCAGTTCTGAAGTCTGGGGGTGATACTGGATGTGGATCTCTGCCTGAAGCGGCAGGTGGAGGCAGTTGCACCTGATGCGGAGGCTGCGTCCATTCGTCTCCGGCCAAGACCTGGCCTCCCTCATCCATGTCTTTGTCACCTCGAGGCTGGACTACTGCAACGTGCTCTACGTGGGGCTTCCCTTGTTCTTGGTTCGGAGGCTGCAGCTAGTGCAGAATACAGCGGCCCGCCTCCTTACGGGGACGGGTTGTCGGGAGCACATTACACCTGTGCTCTGGGTGCTACATTGGTTGCCAATAGCGTGCTGAGCCAGGTTCAAGGTTTTGGAACTCCCTCCCGGAGGAAGCTCGCCTGGCCCCAAGTCTGTTGACATTCCGGCAAAGTTGTAAAACCTGGCTGTTCGCCCAGGCCTTTGGGGAGGGGGGTTAGAGGGTTTTATCTCCCCTACCCTATTTATTTGTTTTATTGAGTTCCCGGGCCCTGTTTTAATACTTTGAATTGTATTTTGGCATGTTTTAAATTGTTTTTAGATATATTTTATATGTACTATTTTTATTGTTGTAAGCCACCCCGAGCTGTTTTTAGGAGGGGCGGGGTAGAAATCTAGTAAATAAATAAATAAATAAAATTAATAAATTCACAGTGATCCACGGATCACCAAGGACTTACTACCACCAAAGTCATATATTGAATTATTATGTATATGCAAAAACTAACATGAAAATGAAAGATTGCTGCTCTATCATGTGACACAGAACTAATTTGGTTCCAGAGTTTCATGTGGTCTTGTTTTTCCCTTTCAAAAGCACAGATTTTGCAACCATCTGTTTACAACACAGACCCATACAGCTTACAAATGCAGCTCTCCTGCACGCCTAGCAAGAGAAAATAGCAGTGTTGATTGTGATCTGTTCTCACAGTATATTATTACTTCTGATGAGGTTTTAGTTTGCCCTGAGACTGCAACTAGCAGCAGTTTTTCAAAACTGCATTATAAACTGTTAACGTCTTATTGTTCATTAAGACTGAGCCCATCCTCATCCCCTCACCAGAGGGAGAGAAGGCTTCCCAGGTACTGGAATCAGTGTAATTCCAAAGCTCCAGGGCAAGGGGGATGCCCATAGTCAGAATCTGGCATAAGAGGGTCAGGGGACAAAAGGTCATTTATTTATATTTATTAACAAGATTTGTATCCTGCTCTTCCCACCATAGATGGCCCAGAGCAGCTAACAACAATATATAAAAATATAAAACAATTTTAAATATTGTAAAACATAGTCAGTCATAAAAAGTAAAAATACCCCCTCCCCCACCCCACCCCACCCAACCCCTTTCCCTCACCAAATGCATGATAGAACAGCCAGGTTTTGCAGTTCATGTGGAAGGCCGGAAACTCCGGGGCCAGACGTGCCCCCACCGGTAGGGAATTCCAGAGGCGTGGCCACTGAGAAGCCCTATTCTCCATGGCCCACCAGGAAACCCGGGGGACCTCCAGCAATGCACCCCCAGATGACCACAGTGGCTGATCCAGAACCTGGGGGGTGAGGCGGTCTCACAAATAAGCAGGGTCCAGGCTGTGTAAGGCTTTATAGGTTACAATAATAAAATAAATCAACCATAATAAAACCAACACTTTGAATTAGACCCGGAAGACTATTGGCAGCCAGTGCAGAGATTGGAGCACTGGTGTAATGTGCTACCGGCGGCCCAACCCCACCAGGAGCCCGGATGTCGCATTCTGCACCAGCTGCAGCTTCCAAGCCATCACCATAGGTAGCCCCATGTAGAGCGCATTGCAGTAGTCTAACCGAGAGGTAATAAAAGCATGGATGATCGTGGTCAGGTCCAGAACTGAAACCAGTGGCTGAAGCCACCGAACCAGATGTAGCTGGTGGAAGGCACTCCTCGCTACAGCCTCCACCTGGAGATCCAGGCAGAGCTGCGTGACAAGAAGCACCCCCAGGTTCCACACATGGGACATCAGCGGAGGGCAGACTCCATCAATCAATGGATCTGTCAACTCCGCTGACCTACCCACTAGCATCACCCCCATCTTGTCAGGATTCATTTGCAGTCGGTTAGCCCTCATCCAGTCCCCCACAGCTGCCAAACATGGGGCAAGCACCGAGACAGCCAGGCCTGGGTCGGTCAAAAATGAGAGATACAGTTGGGTGTCATCCGCATACTGATGACACCTCACCCCAAACTCTCTGATCACCTCGCCGAGCGGCTGCATATACACGTTGAACAGGAGAGGGGATATAACCGAACCCTGCGGGACCCCACATGGGAGGTCTTGGTATGATGAAAAAGAATCACCGAGTACCACCCGCTGAGTTCTTCTTGTCGGGAATTATTATTATTATTATTATCAAACATTTATATAGCGCCAGCAATGTACCTGGAACTTTACAAAGTAATTGAGTAGACATGGTCCCTGCCCTAGGGCTTACAATCTGAGAGACGTGGGGGTGGGGAGAGAGACGAAGGAAGGGGAACTAAGGGAGAGACAAGGAGTGTAACATTCACGAGGATGCGCGGTCCCAGGTGCACGCGCTTGGCTTGGTTACATCAAGAATGATGTCTGGTTGGTCCTTGTGGTGAGGATATGAGTACACAGACCTTAGGTAACAGATTGTACTGGATGGAGGGTATCAGGACTTAGGTGAGGGGAGTGAGGAGTCGGGGAGGGCAGAGCGGAAGAGGTGGGTCGTGAGGAGGGATTTGAAGGTACGAAGGGAGGGGGTGAGGCAGATGTAGGCAGGGAGGGAGTTCCAGGTGTGGGGGGCAGCTAGGGAGAAGGGACAAAGGCAGTTAGGGGAGCAGGGTTGGCATGGGAGGGTGAGAGAGGGGACAGAGGAGGAGCGGAGTTCACGGACTGGAGTACGGAGGGAAATTAGTGCAGAGAGGTAGAGGGGAGCAAGGTTGTGAAGAGCTTTATAGGTGAAGACTAGGAGCTTGTACAGGATTTGTTCAGGAAGGAGGAGCCAGCGAAGAGAGGAGAGGAGGGGAAAGATTATCACTGGTGGGTTCAAAAGGTCAGTAGGTTTAACTGGTTTCATATTGTCGTCTTTTTCTAGCCATTTGGTCAACCTAGTGTCAGTTTTAGGTATGCCAGGAAGTTCAATTTCTTTTTTATTTTAGTTTCAATTTCTTCCTGTGTTAAGATTTTCGGATTTTTAAACATGTTTAGCCAACCAAATTGTTTCTTTTTTCAATAATTTCAATATCTCCAGTAGTTTTCTGTCATCATCTTGTAAGAGACTAGCCAGTGATGTATAGGGCGATATTCGTGGTAGGATCTCCGGTCTCAAGGCAATATTATTCCACATTTTTAGACCATTATTTATGAACGGAGGGATAAGTTATTGGGGTATTCAAATTTAATTTTATCCATAAAGATTGTTTGAAAGTTACAAATTTGTGATTAATGTTTTTCTATTTGAATCCAGTAGGATTCTGGTGAACCTTTGTGCCACATTTTTATTGCTCTAATGCAGGAGGTAATATAGTAACTTTTGACGTCAGGTAAGTTAGTTCGTTCCTGTTCCTTATTTGTGATCAGAATGGATCTGCAAATTCTAGGTCTTTTATTTTGCCAAATTAAATCCTTGAATAATTTATTGATTGTGGTGAAAAAGGACTTTGAGATTTCAATGGATAATGCAAGTATGTAGTACAATATTTGGGGGACTATCATCATTTTATAAGGTTAATGCATCCTAACCAGGAGCATTGAACTGAGTGTCAGTTGTTGAGTTTGTTTTTACATTGATTAATAAGGGGGAGAAAGTTGTATTGGTAAATTCTGTTCATATTTTTGGTTAGCTGTACTCCCAAGTATTCAAGAACGATCGCACCCACCCCTGCACTGTCCCACAGGCGCGTCACCAACATCTCGTGGTCAACAGTATCAAATACTGCCGACAGATCTAAAAGGACCAATACGGTCAATCGACCATGGTCCTTTTCTCAGTGAAGATCATCCACCAAGGCCACAAGTGCTGTCTCGGTGCCATGCCCCGGATGAAAGCTGGGACGGGATGTGTGTGTGTGTGTGTGTGTGTGCAGTACGGCAGCTTCTGTATTGTAAATCTTGTATTGTAAATCAATAGGTATAAGCATAAATAAGAATGAGTATAAGAGAATAGTGCAGAAATACTGGAGCAAGATCAAAAGGACAAATGTACAGAATGAGCTTTGACTAGTGAGGGATGTGAAAAACAATGAAAAGGGATTCTACAAGTATATTAGAAACAAAAGAAAGACAATAGAAGGTATAGGTCCATTACACAATAGAGATAGAGATGAGTAGCTGAGGATACTAAGAAAGCTGAAGTGTTCAACTTCTATTTTTCTTCATTCTCCACAAAAATGCTGATTTTGACCAGATCATCGCATTAAACACTAAGGGGGAGGAGGAAGGGCGGGGGGACGCTAAAGACAATTTGGATAATCTAGATGTATTGAAGTCAACAGGGTCGAATGAAATTCACCCTAGAATATTAAAGAGGTTAGGTTAATTTCTGAGCCACTGGCTTTCATCTTCAAGAAGTCAAAGAAAACAGGCAAGGGGGGTGATCCTGAACCCCCACACATGATTTACTTGCAGTTCAAGGGTGTTTCTATGTCAGGGTGGCGGGGGCACTGCCTTGCCAAAGCCATGAACCTCCACAAACCTGCTGCTGCTGCGGTGACCACCCCCAATTGCCACAGCTGCCGCCATTAAGCCCAAGATCAGGCACATGCGCAGAAGCGTGGTTTGTTCCTGTGTGCTATGCACATACACACACCGCTGGCACCATATTTTCTCTATGCTTCTGAAATAAAGAACATATAATTCTAATCAAAATCCAATTTTATTATTTTTGGTCTCTTACTACAACTGATATAATACATCTCATTATGGTAAAAAAGGTCATGAAACAAGGCATGGATCCATCTACGTGCTTCGCTAGTGATTTGTAATGGAACCTCTTGCATCATAGTATGCATCAAGGTCCAAGGTTTTTCACATTTTTCCATTTTTCTTAGCAACCAGGCTGTCTCAATCATGGTGTCATTGTTCAGTTCATAAGCTAGTACAGCCATGATCACACAAAGAACTCTGTCAAGCCCCAAATGAACAACAACATAATTAATCTGTTCATTTGT
Source organism: Sphenodon punctatus (assembly GCA_003113815.1). Taxonomy (NCBI): domain Eukaryota; kingdom Metazoa; phylum Chordata; class Lepidosauria; order Sphenodontia; family Sphenodontidae; genus Sphenodon; species Sphenodon punctatus. The sequence continues at coordinate 2,769,475 of QEPC01010235.1, forward strand.
TTCAAATTCATCATAATACAAACAACTATGATCATGTCTATACCCTTGACATAGATCGTGTCTCTTATAATTTTCTAACAACTGTTCAGTCACACAGTTACAAATGGCATATATAAACACCACTTTGATAATATAGGGTATATAATCGCCACTCTTCTGGGTGTCCTCTGTCAACAAAACTGAAGAAGAGCAAGTTATCCTAATCAAAATCCAGCATGATTTTGTTGGGTCTTGTTTCATGATCCCTATCCCGACTAACGGAGGATACATCTGAGCCCTCATACCTTCTGGCCCTTCTATGGATCATTACCATAATTTCACAGGATATGGTACCACACACTTCTCTCATCAGAGCTATCTTGTTCTTAGTTAGCTCTAACTTTCTTTGCAGATGAGCAGCCTCACATATATGAGTTACAGTCAAATGGAGTCTTCCTCGTTTGTATCCCACAGCCATCACTCTATTAAGAACCCTATCAAGACTTATATTAACAACTGCCACATGGATCTGAAACAGTTATTCATCCGTGTTCCGATACAGGCACTGTGTCCCAGCTCCTGGGCACTACTCTTATCAAAATCATATTTGAAATACTCTCACAATTCATCCCTCACACATTCATACACTACGCATATATTCACCACCCTACCTACATGTGGTGTAATAGCATATTCAGATTCCTCCCAAATAGATTACACAACTTTTGTCAATCTTTTGAACATCCTTCCTGTTTATGCAGAAACAGGATGTTCTCAATAGGTTCAAAGGAAAATGGTCATTGTCTTCATCGACATCCAATGAAGAATCTTCAAAAGACTGTCAAAAATCAGAAAGAAAATGTTTTTTAGATTTTTACTTAATGTCAAATCTACCCCTATTCTCAGAAGTTTACATCCCACTCTATCTCCGCAACAGAATCCCAGGTCTTCTTCCTCGGTGGGGGACAATTGCATGTGTCCTTTTTTTCCTACGTTAAAAACAATTCTGGGACAATGTCAACACGTGTCCCTTTTCCACGCGTGTACACAGGGTCTCCCTGAGGAGTGGTTCCCAGTGACCAGAAGTGGGCTCAAAAATGCTCGATTTGGGGGAATTAAGCTCACCGTTTTGAATAGGGCACATGAGCATTTGGGATCTTTTGAGTGTAAATTGGCAGCGTCACCCAGGGAATTAAAAAGAGGGGAGACACCTTGGGGTGCAACATAAAGTTTTCAATTTATTGTGGGGACAAAAAGGGGGTACATAAAAACAAAAGGCATCAGTTGGTAATAATCGAACAGTGAGACACTCAGGTCAATTAGATAAATGCACAAGGATGCAGCATGGGTTGGTTTCTAAAGGAAGTTCCTAATTTAGGGGAGAGAGAGAGAGAGAGAGGTCTGCCTGTGCCAAGGCACAAACAGTGGGAGATTCAAAGGAAGGGGAAGAGAAGAAAGACAGCATTTCATCTTACCTAAAATGTACTGTTCTGAGGGAGGGCAAAGGAATGGATCCTTTATAGCCCCTTTTCCAAATCAGACAGTACAGTAGCACCGGGGCAGCCTCTCTGACGACGAGCCTTCAGGGGTGGGGATTGGAGTAGTGATCCGAGGAGGGAAGAAGTCTGTGGGCTTAGCCCACTGAGTCACTGAAGCCCAACACACACTTGGGGGTGCGTTGGCTAGAGTTTCAAGAGAGCCTAACCGTGTCTCCATGAGGCAGACAGGTGGGAGTTCCCTTATGCCTACTCAATGGTCAGGCAACAGAATGGCAGAAAAATGGACAGAAGGACTCGCAACCAGGTGTCCTTCTGAATTCTACCTGGGCAAGCAAGACAGCATGGCAGTGATTTCAGCTTCAGTGATTCCAGTTTCAGTGATATTAGCAGCAGTGATATTAGCTTCAGTAGCCATGTGAAACAGCAGCAGTGAGAACAGCCAGTCAGGGAGGATCAGACCAACTGAACTAACTGGACTCTGAAGGGATTGTATTTATACCAAAAATTTGCCCCCTGGGCATGGTGGGTGTGTGAAGACCAAGACCAAAGTTTGATTAAATTTAGGAAGTTTTCTGAAAAGGAGCTCCAGTATTTCACAAAAGGACATTGCAGTTGCTTTTGCTTTACAAAAACCGGTAATGAAAGAAAAATGCACTAGCAAGAGGTGCCTCCTATATGCCTCACCCAGGCCAGACCTGCCAAGATACAGTTCCCAAGAAGCATTCCTTCCTGCTCCCATCCCTGATTGATTTAGGCTCAGGCTGTGCAATCACCCTTTGTCTTGGATGCAGATCACAGCCTGATTAGAGCAGGGGCGGCTGGTGGGTTTTCAGGTTGGATGGACAGTAAGGCCGGCGGGCTATGGCAGACAGAGCCAGGGCAACGGTGGGCGGAGCCAGGGCAACGGTGAGCGGCATAACCCAGCAGCAAGGAGTTCCAAGGGTTATTACATTACTTAATCAAGCAATTCCAGTTAGGTTAGGAAGGTTATAATCACCTCCTATGCCAGGTTTAAAAGCAGGCAGACAACCTTAAACCTCACTTACAAGCAGTTTTAGCAAAGACACACACACGCAGCAGAGGTTAAGAACGCTGCTTCAGAAAGAAGGGACTTGCTGCACGTATCTTGGAGGAACCCCAATCCCTGCTTCAGAAGTCCCTTCTGAAGCAGTATTCTTGCCCTCTGCTGCGTGTGTGTGCGCGCTGGGGGGGAATTTCAAGGCCCATGAATCACCAGACTCACAGTTACATCTCACGATTTAAAAAGCACCCCATTCCAGCATTGCGAGCACAGCTAAAGCTCTCCAGATGCACAGTTACATCTCACGATTTAAAAAGCACCCCATTTCCAGCATTGCGAACACAGCTAAAGCTCACCAGACGCACAGTTACATATCAGGATTTAAAAAGCACCCCATTTCCAGCACTGCGAATGCGAACACAGCTAAAGATCGCCAGACGCACAGTTACAGGGGACAGGGTGGGGGACCCTTGGGAAATGGGCAGATCCTTGGGGGTGGGAGCAGTGTGGGGGGACCCTTGGGGTGGGGGGACCCTCAGGGGTGGGAGTGGGGTGGGGGGAGGGATCACTTACCTGGCTGCTGCTCTGGCGGTCCATGACGGCCCAGGCTGCAGGCAGAGGTGGGCGGGGGGAAACTTGGCTTGTTTTAAATTGCCCATGTGTCCTGCTCCTCGGGAGCCAGGATGCGCAGGCAATTTAAACCCCTCCTCCTGACTGCCCCCACACCTTTCCAACCCCTAACCCAGACCTCGCCCCTCCTCCTGACTGCCCCTCACCTTCCCAACCCCTAACCCAGACCCCTCACCCCCGCCCCTCCTCATGACCCCCCACACCTTATCATAATTTGATGCTGACCAGTTTTTTTCAAACTGTCTTAACCCTGTTGTTTCACACAGAATTGCATTTTTCAGACCGATTCTATACAGTTGTCTACACTGTCAGTGTCAAGTGAAACAACAGAGTTAAGGCAGTTTGAAGAAATTGTTCAGCGTCAAATTACAATAAATTAATGCCTAATAAAAATGTGATAGCTTAGTTAGTGATAAATATTAGTAAGAGTAAGTATGTATGGTAAGGAATTAAGTACATATCTTACATTTATGTTGATGGTAAATTATGAAATATAGATAGAAAATCTTGAAATAACTTCCATGCTTTTTGACATTTAATTTTTGTTGTAATGTGTGTTAAATGTTTTTTTAATAGGAATTGTAATAAATGTTCATGTTTTTGAGTGTAAAGTAGGGGAAAATGTATGTTGTGGAATGTTGGATAAGAGGGAAGTTTTTTGGTTTTGAAATGGTCCTACTTTTAATGTTTTCTTAAACCGTTGGTTGCTTACTAGGGATGGAACTTCAGAACCAATTTCAGTTTCCTTTTTTTTTTTTTTGTTTCGGTTCTCCAAGAATTTGGGTTCTTGTTTCAGGTTGTTTTTTGTTTTCTTTTTTGCATGATTTTTTGGGGGGAGTTTTTTGGCATTGAAAAAAAAATGCCAATTCAAAAAACCTGAAAAAAACAAACAATAATAATTGTGTCATTTCGGTTGTATCCAAAACTGTAATTCCTATCCCTAATACTTATTTATTCATGTCCTTATTTTTACACAGTCTTTTAATGTTTAATAATCTATCTTTACAATAATAGCACAATCACAAGCCCTTCTCAATAAAGTTTCTCTTCCACTCAAAAACACCCTATCCACATGCATTATCCACCATATTAAAGACCCTATCACATTATAGACTTTAATATAAAGTTAATGGCAATTTAATATACATTTGATATGGTTTGATAGTAATTTGATATCAATTTTATATTAAATATCAAATTAATATCAAACAATATAAACCAGAAATAAGACTGGAAAGACCTGTCAAGTTGATGAAAGTGTCACCACTACTTTGGCTGAACAATCTGGGAGCTATAGTAAATGACAACCTTACTATGAGTCAATAGTCTAATGCAGCAGCTTAAAAAGGCAAATGCTGTTTTGAGTTGATTTAACACAAGTATTGTGTATGTAAGATAGATCTTTCTGCTAGAGCTGGAACTCAGTCCTTGTTTTTATTCAGAATTTACCAAGGATTCCGTTCCCTTGTTCTGAATTTCCAAATACTAAGGAACCTAGTACTCAGAAAGCCTCAGAAACCTCAGTTGAGTAATGGAGACACCATTATGCACGTGCCCAGAGTGACCCATTACTTTTGTTCTCAGGTGACAGACAGAGATCAAGCTTTTCTGTTACTAACCAGACATTTAGGAAAAGTGCAATGAGGAGCGTACCAAAAATACAACAGCTAGATTTTCTTCCTTCCTTTATCAATTATAATAATAATTTAAAAAGGGAGAGATGGATATTTAAAAATACAGATTGTAAAAACATGGTTAGCAGGTTGAGGGCAACATGTGCAATGTCTTTTCAGGTCATGATGACTTGTGAGTGACCCAAAAAATAAATAACACAGCTCCAGTGTTTACTGTTTTGTATTCCTATTGTCAGGAACCATTGTTACCCTAGAGAACCAAATTCTCTAAGGTAACAACAAGGGGATTATCCAGGGAGCTGAAAATTGCTTAAAATAGCTTACAGAGTGCCCCTTTTACTCCCCAGAATATATCTGAACCATTAATTTGGTTAATGGTTCAAATACATCATGTATCTGAAACCCGACCTCTCTTCACTGGCTTCCCCTTCCTGAATGAATCAAGCACAAGCTCCTAGTCTTCACCTATAAAGCTTTTCACAACCTTGCTCCCCCCTACCTCTGTGCTAATTTCCCTCTGTACTCCAGTCCATGAACTCCGCTCCTCCTCTGTCCCCTCTCTTGCCCTTCCACGCCTCCCCTGTTCCCCTAACCGCCTTCGTCCCTTCTCCCTAGCTGCCCCCCACGCCTGGAACTCCCTCCCTGCCCACATTTGCCTCGCCCCCTCCCTTTGTACCTTCAAATCCCTCCTCAAGACCCACCTCTTCTGCTCTGCCCTCCCCGACTCCTCGCTCCCCTCACCTAACTCCTTCTAATACCCTCCATCCAGTACAATCTGTTACCTAAGGTCTGTGTACTCGTATCCTCACCACATGGACCAACCAGCCATCATTCTCGATGTAACCAAGCCAAGCGTGTGCACCT
>QEPC01010235.1:2775201-2793552 GCA_003113815.1 Sphenodon punctatus
GAGAGGAAAAGATCATGGATATAGGGAGCTTTACTGATAGATGAGCGACAGTTCCAGAGGGAGCAGAAAAATGGTAGTTGATGAGGGGGGAGGCAAGGAATAGGGATAAGATTGGGAGAAAGGGAGAGTCGTGGTAGGCTAGAGACAGGAGAAATAGGGATAAGATTGGGAGAAGGGGAGCATCGAGGAAGGCTAGAGACAGGAGTGGAAGTGAAGCAATGAGAGAAGGTAGCCAAGGGAGAAAAGGATGTATGGGGGAGATTAGAGAGTGGTGATCGGTTGTGGGGAGGAAGAAGCTGGGAGAAGAAAAGTAGAGGGAGAAAAAGATGGACAGGAAGAGAAGAAGGAGAGGAGGGAAAGAAAAGGCAAGAAAATAGGGCAGACATGTTAGTGAGTATGTAAGATAGGAGCGGGAAATACAGTAGAAAAGAAATGGAGAAAAGTACCTGTAAGGCGCGCACTTTTCAGCCTGCTGGTCGGTGGAGCTTGGGGTGGCAGGAAGGCCAAGCCCCAGGAGAGTCGTGGTGTCCTCAAGCGATGACAGCCAAAGATGCTAGGAGCGTATGCAGACAAGCTACAACCTCCCCAGGTCTTGGCCCAGTGGTCGGCAGAGCTTGGGGTGGCAGGAAGGCCAAGCCCCAGGAGAGTCGTGGTGTCCTCAAGCGATGACAGCCCAGGATGCTGGGAGCGTATGCAGATGAGCTGCAACCTCACCAGTTCTATTACAATTACTTTGTAAAGTGCTAGGTACATTGCTGTCACTATATAAATGCTTGCTAATAATAATAATAATAATAATAATAATAATAATTTGCATGGAAGAGGCTAGAGTCAGCTCTAATTTGCATGCAAGCACAACACAGCCCCTTGAATGCAAATTAACAATTAAGAAACATGCTGGGAAGGAAAAGGGACAATTTGTATGCTATTTGTAAGCACTGCTTACTAAGCAGCTTTCAGCTCCCTGGACAATAGAGTATTTGTTTCCCTGGGGAAACAAGGGTTCTTGATAATAGGGAAACAAAACAGTAAAAACTGGAGCTGAGTTATTGAATGTTTGGGTCACTCATGAGTCACCATGACCTGAAAAGAAATTGCACATGTTGCCCTCAATCTACTAAGAGTGTTTTTATAGTTTGTTATTTTTGGATTTTTATCTTTTTAGGAAGGTTAAAGTTTATCTATTGTATTTCTGGTTAAACTTCCTATAGTGTTTTTCCTACATGTAAATTCACTTTAAATGTTTTTGAGTTGCAAAGTTTGGTCTGGAGTTCTGATTTCCTAATATTTAGAAAAAGTTCTTAATACCTGGTCACAATATTTTAAACTTCATCTTAGTGCTCAGATTGCCTATTTATTGCAGCCCTAACTTTCTACTCAGTTCTCATCTAGAGAACTGTGTCAAGTTTGGAGTACCTCATTCTAAGAAGGATATTGACAAGCTGTGGAGAATTCAGAGGATAGTAATAAAGATGATAATGGTGATAGAAAAAAAAGACATATAAGGAGAAATTGAAGAAGCTGGGAATGCTTAGCCTAGGGAGAAAAAAAAGATTAAGAGGGGATGTGATTTAAGGTTTGTGGTGATAGAGCCCCTTGTGTTCCAGAGCTTTGGAAAGTTTTGAGCTGTGAGGAATCACCACTACAGATATCCCCTTGTGGGTGGCTGCAATAGAGGGTAAAACCACATGATATGGGGCAGGCCCAATCCCCTACTTGCCCTGGGGCAGACAGTAGCAGTCACACAACACTTTGGGATATTGGGTGAAAACAGACATGACGCTAACCACCCTTTAACCACCCTTGGTGGTTATTTATGCATGTTGCAGGGCTGTATTGGTGCCCTATGCAGCCCTGAAACATGCATAAATAACCACCAAGGGTGGTTAAAGGGTGGTTAGCGTCATGTCTGTTTTCACCCATTGAGGCGAGCAGCCAACATGATCTGTTCCTCCCGCCCCTGGCCACCACCAGCTCCTGCACACCATGGGTCAGACTGAGGACTGGTCTCACAAGGCTGGATGCCCGGAAGCCTACTGTGCTGCAGGATCAGGCCTGCTGCCATTAGACAGCTTATGTGGGGTGAAGGTGCGTGTGTGCTTCTCCCAACCACCCAACAGCTGATTGGGGGAGACCCTGGAGGAGTGCTCTTTCAGAATCTTCCTGCCCCCAATCAGCTGTTGGGCAGGTGGGGTGAACATGTACATTCATCCAGGATCGGACTCCCCCTCGATCTGCTGTTGGGTGGGTGGGAAGAGCAGGCATGCTCCTCCAGGGCTCTCCTGATCAACTGTTAGGCAGGAGGGAGGAGCACAGGTGCTCCTCTGGGACTAATCCTCAGAACCTGCCTTGTGGCAGGGCAGCACAGGGACTGGCCATGAAGGAGGTGGCCCATTAACCCACTTTTGGCAGCGTTATCCTACTTTGGAGTATGTTACTATACATTGCGTCCCTGGACTTCTCTGAAGGATGCATAGTGTGTTAGCTGACTGCCTGCCCGTCCTGGGGTGGCTAGAACATCTGGTGGCCGTCGGTCATATGATTCACTGCATCACATGTTAACGTTGCCCAAAGTGGGTTAACAGCTTGTGTGGCTTCACCCATACTCTGGAGCTACTTCAGCTGCCAAGGTGAATTGGGAATAGTTCTAATGCCTCCTGTAACCTACCAAAATTTTGGGCTGGTTACTCTGTATTTGCTTCTTGGGTCCTATTCCATCGAATGAGAGTAGGAGGTCTGCTAATAGTTACAATAGACCTGGGGTCTCTGGGCTTGATCCAACATCCTCTGGAGTCAGCAGAAAGACTAAATATACGCCAGATTGGGCTTTAAATTTCCCCTCATTCAATGAGGAAGACAGTCTGAAGGTTGTTACTAATCAAAGTGGGATCTTGAAAAAGGCACTGCAAGTAGTAAAAAATGTTATCTATAAGCTGACACATATCATAACATTGATTTCTTTTGCAGCCAAATTTTCAAGGTACTGTGTCATCTGTCTGGTTTTCCAAAAATGTTACACTTGGTAATTTTGAATGGCAACGTAAGTTTGATATTTATTTTATTCTTATTTATTTTACAAATTTTGTACCCCACATCCTTCTGCTATCAGAAGCTTGGGGCGACTCACAATTAATAAAAAACATTAAATATAATATAAATATAATATAAAAATAAAACAATATAAAATTCACATGGTGGAGTTTAAAAAGAAATCCCCCTCATCCCCCAGACAGCTCACCCTCCTCCAGTCCCCCACAGGTGCCAAGGCCCTTACCCATCTCCCCCACCAAAAGCCTGATGGAACAGCCCAGTCTTGCACTATCATCGGAAGGAGGGGAGGTCCAGGATCATATGGACCTCTGCTGGGAGAGAGTTCCACAGCCTCAGTGCAGCCACCGAGAATGCCCTCTCCATAGTCGCCCCCCAAGATACTAGAGGGACTTTGAGAAAGGCACTCCCGGTCAACCGCAGGGGTCAAGCTAGAGCATGGGGGGTGGGGGGTGGGAGGCGGTACCGCAGATATGTAGGGCCCAGACCATATAGGGCTTTATAGGTCAGTACCAACACCTTGAATCAGGCCCAGAAGACTATGGGTAGCCAGTGCAAAGAACAGAGCACTGGTGTAATGTGCTCACGGTGGCCCATCCCTGTAAGAAGATGGGTCGCCGCCTTCTGCACCAGCTGCAGCCTCTGAACTATTATCATGGGTAGCCACATGTAGAGCGCATTACAATAGTCCAGTCTTGAGGTGATGAAAGCATGGATGATAGTGGCCAGATTGGAGTCTGAGATGTACGGCTGCACCAGATGTAATTGGTGAAACACATTCCTTGCCACAGCCCCCACTTGAGCATCCAGGTGGAGCTGGGAATTGAGGAGCATGCCCAGACTACATACCAGTGGGGGGAAAACCCCATCAATGATGGGGGACACCAACCCCACCGCCCTCCTCACCACCATCACTTCCGTCTTGTCAGGATTCAGCTTCAGATGGCTCACCCTCATCCCACACAGCTGCCAGACACCAAGTAAGCACTGAGACTGCCAGGAGGGAAGGTTAGAGACTGGCCGATATCTGGCAAGGGAGTCAATGTCAAGCAATGGTTTCTTGAGTAGAGGCCGCACCACCACCTCTTGGAGGCAGCCCAGTACTCTGCCCTCCTGAAGGGATGCATTGACCACCCCCACCAGCAATGGCACCAGCATCTCCTGGGTGGCCTTAACCAGCCTTTTTCATTGAACCTTTTTCACTGAAAAGACACAGGACAAACTCTTTCTCTTGCTGAGTGTTCAGCTACAGCAGTAAAACTTCTTGGCCTACTGTAAGTATAAATGGAGGTGATATTAGAAATTCTGATATGTGAAAATTGGAGATAGTCTTGCTGATCAAAAAGAAAATGGCCATTAAGGAAACAGCCTAAGAAAAAGAGCCAGAGAGATGACTTCTAAGCATTTAAAATATTACCTAGTACTTCAATAGCTTTTATAATCCCTCTGTCTATGTCCTCAGGAGGGGCACAGATCCAGGGCACAAATCCATGATCTGGACCCTCCTCTTCCTGACTGCACCCCTTAACTGCTTCCAATTTCTATGTGGCCATCAGAGCTTGTGCTAATTTTCATAGTGGCCCCTGGCAGCGAAAAGGTTTCCCCCTTCTGGTCTAGAATAGATAGCCCTTGAGGCCTCGTCCAGCCTATAGTTGTATGATTTGTACTTGGGTGTAATGAGATAACCATCAAGGTCTTGATTACACCCACTGCCTTGACAAGTAAATTGTTCGTCTAGCTTGAATAGCTATGCTATTATTAGTGATAATAATTACATAAAGTTATTAACAATCTGGGCAAAGAATTTTACTGTTGCTGGCAGATATTCTTTTGACAGTTCCTGCATCCTGAAATCCTCCTCTTGTGATGCTTGGACACTGAGCTGAACAGGAGGGGACATTATATTGATGAGGGATGCCAAAGACATGCCCATTATGGTAGTTGGTGCTATAGTGAAGCTGCAAAAAAGGAAAGCAATGATACTGTATCCATGACTGATTCTGTAAAAGACACAAAGGGCAAAAAGAATAAGCATTTGGAAAAACAGTCATTAATGGGTGGTCCCTGGGATGGCTACCTCCCACCAGGCCACCTTCCCCCCCCCCCCTTCATTTCCCTCCACTCAGGTGAGCTGAACTGAGCTGACTGCTGCTGCTGCTGCTGCATTGTGCTGCCAGAGCATGAACAAAGACAGCTCAGATGGGGGGGGGGGTTGGAAGGAGAGGCAGGGTGGGCCAAGGGGGCAAGACCAGGTATTGCTTTTACTGCACAAGCACCCAGGGCAGCTCATCTGGCCACCCTGGGGGCATTGGTGCAGGAAAGGGGAGGGGTTGTGGGAGCTGTGGTGTCTCCCTGCAGTTCCCAATGTAGGGAACCCCTCAGTCAACACTGCCTCAGGGCAGTGATACCATCCCAAGGCCAATAGCAGCATAGGAAGGGGGGAGGGTGTTGTGTCTTCCTGGCTTCTGCTGGGAGCCACACTTTCCCTACCCATAGAACCAAGACAGCTGCTGTATTTATTTATTATTATTATTATTATTATTATTATTATAAGCAAGCATTTATATAGCACCAGCAATGTACCTGGCATGTTACAAAGTAATGGAATAGACACAGTCCCTGCCCTAGGGCTTACAATCTGAGAGATGGGGGTGGGGGAGACAAAGGAAGGGGAACAGAGGGAGAGACAAGGGGTCTAACATTCATGAAGAAGTGAGGTCTCACGTGCACGTGCTTGACTTGGTTACGATGAGAATGATGCCTGGCTGGTCCATGTAGTGAGGATATGAGTGCACAGACCTCAGGTGACAGATTGTACTGGATGGTAGGTATCAGCAGGAGTTAGGAGAGGGGAGAGAGGAGTTGGGGAGGGCAGAGCGGAAGAGGTGAGTATTCTGGAGTCAGGACAAGGAACTCTAGTAAGTTGTCCTCCCTGCCTCTCCCGCACCTCCCCCCATTTCTACCCCTTCCTCTCCCACATCCTCCATTTCTACCCCTCCCTGTCTTCCTCCACCCTCCATTTCTGCCTTTCTCTACACCCCCCCCCCCCATTTCAGTTGCAACTGTCTAACTTGGAGCCATTTTTCCTTTTTAATTTTAATTTAATGGCTTCTTATAAAGCTTTCTTTTAGAGTGTAAACAAACAAGATAGTAGCCCACCCCAGGTGGGTGTCCACCTGCCTGTTTATTAGGTGTTCACCCCCACGGGCCACATGGTCACCACCCACCCAACCCGCAGCCCCCACTCACAGCAGGGTCTTGGAGCATGCAGAGCCCACCATGTGGGCGAATCCAGGCTAATGCGTGCCCACATCTGCATCCCATCAATTAGGTTGCATGCAGCCTCGCATGCATAGAGGTCTGTCTGCCAGCACTCTGGAGTTGTGGATGAAAAGCCAAGAGCATTCCGAGGAGTGACTGCTTCCTGCTCCTCTCTCTGTTCTTGCTCTCACTGGCATGCATGTAACATGTGCCTTAAAAGTCCAACCTGTGCCAAATTTAAACATTCATTGTCCCAGCTCATCCTGGTTAGCAGTACATACCCAGTGCTTGCTCTTTAAAATCCGTTACCTTCTCTGGAGTGACTTCCACAATGTTTTTCCATTGCTGTGGCTATGGCTCAGAATGACAACCAGGCAACTATAGTAATTTAATGCACCTTGGGGGTGAGGGCTGCATTTACAGAGCTGCATGATAAAGTCTTCCAATTATTGCTATCTAGTTATGTGGGTTTTTTCCTTCCTGTGTTCAGGGGTGGCCAGGAGAGTGCTGGGGAGCAGCAGGATACGCCCCAGGACACAGTAGCACCCAACATGAATGGTCGGCATAGGAAGTGGGTGGGAAGGCACCATGGCAGGCCCATGAAGTGGGGGGGAGGCGAGGGGAAAGGAGGGAAAGCACCATGGTGGGACGACAGGTTAGGAAAGGCACCATGGCGGGACAGTGGGCTGGCGGGGGAAGGAAAGGCACCATGGTGGGATGGCGGGGGAGAGGAACCATGATGGGACAGGCGTACTTATTCCTGTTTCCCTATGGGTGAGTGGAGGGCAGTTGATATATTTGAGCAGGAAAGGCAGGCAGGGGTTGAAACACCGGGGCGGGAAGGTGAGAGTGGGGTGGAGTTTATGCTAAAATGGGCTAAAATAGATAATAAAATTAAAAATATCTTGCAGCCTTAACAATGATGTATAAAATCATTATTCTCTGGTGTTTGCAGGAAGAGGAAGCTTAATGAAAAACTGCACAGTAGCCAAAAGGATTGGTGAAGGGAAACATGCTACAATCATCTATGAGCATTTCAGGAAACCTGTAGGCTTCTCCTCACACCTAAAGAAAACTTGGTGGTAAATTCAAAGAATAATTCTTCTGGTGCAGAAGAATTCTTATTCACCGCCCACCCTGATTTCTCCCAGCAACCAAACACCCAGCCAAAGCACCCAAGCCCTCTTCACCCTGTGCTGTAGCACAGGTCAACCCACACTGGTCCAGACATGCCTTTCTCTCCACCAGTCACGTGACCATGCCGCCACCAAACACCTCTCTGTAATCTCCAATGGCGAATCCATGGGAGGAGGAGGAAAATGCCCCCGTCATTCACACCACCCTCCGAGAGCACACCCAGCTGCCCCCAACAGGGCCAGGTGGAGGAAGAAATAAAGAGACTTTGAAAATAAATAACAGCACTTTTAAATTGTGTTTTTATATAAAATATGAAGCGCTCCGAGTGGCATGTAGGCAGGGGGGGGGCACTATAAAAATAAAAATATTGGAGGAAGATTTTCTTTTTTTTATTCTATTCAACAATTTATTGATTCAGCAAATTTTGCTATTTCTCAATACACAGTTACAAAGTTTAATTACAAAAATAAAAAAATAAAACACAGAAAGAAAGTTGCAAAAGTCTTGCATACACAACCAGTGTGAATACCAAAGAAGCAATTTACATTCATAACTTTCTGTTCTCCTGCTCCACCATCAATAAAAACATTGCTATAGCTTTAATTTGCGCCTCATCTGTTAAGCTTATCAGCTCTTCATACGTCTTCCTAGAACCGGCGCGTCCTTCTTCCAACAGCGGAAGGATCCAAAGCTCTCTATATACCACATATCTGGGGCAGTCCAGGACTATATGAGCCAGAGTTTCCACCTCTAAGGGACAGGTCTTACAGACCCTTCTTACTCTTGGTATGCCCTCTCTCCTTCCTTTCACTTCTGCCGTTTCAAACAGATTGAAATGAAATAGCATCAACATTCATCTCAGTCTGGGATCCTGGATCTTTCCCAGATATGGTTCTAAATTAACAGACAGTTTAATTCTGGGGTAATATACTGAGATCTTTTTCTTCCTCAAAAGTTCCAAATCTGTTTTTATAGCCCATTCTTTAAATCTCCCCTTAAGTTCCCGAATGGAGAGCTTACTATCCGGCAAACCATCTGCACCTTTTGGGAGAGCTATCACACTAACCAATTTCTTTAGATGCTTAATCCACGGGTATTGGGGATATCCCTCGTGATTCTTTTCCTCAATATAGCAACTAATTGCCAGGCTAGAGTTTCCTTTCATAATACCCTTCCAAAAGTAGAAAACTCTAAGACAAATTTGAGTAAAAATGGAGAGGGTTCCTGTCTCTGCTCTGAGCATGGCAAGAGGTGTTGCTTTGGGGGCTCCCAAGACACAACGCAGAAAATAATTCTGCGGAACTTCCATTTTATTTGAGTAGGAGGCTACAGTTATTTCTCCACCATATGTCAAACTGGGAATAACTTTTACCCTAAAAATATCCAGGATTTGTCCAGGAGGGGCCACAGGGGCAGCATGATATAGTTTTAACAAGCCTCCAATTGTCTGTTTTGCCTTACTGACTTGTCTGTCATTATACTTATTTCACCGATTATTGGCAGAAAACAGTACTCCCAAATATGGGTACTGTGCGGTCAAAAATATCTCTTGCCCCCACCAATATACCAATGCTGCCTACTAGTATGGGATTTGCCCAGAACCATCACATTTGACTTCTTCATATTAACTGTAAGCATATTTTCCTGTGCATACACATCAGCAGCTGTTGAAGCCCTTTCCCTGTCTGTGAAACGAGGACAATGTCATCTACATATAGCAGTATAGACATTGCCCTCTCTCTAATCTGCAGCGGGGTCGGATTAGCTGCCGAGATTGTGGGCACTAGGTCATCTATATATAAATTTAAAAGGAGGGGGGCCAGGAGACAGCCCTGCCTTACCCCCTTCCCCAAAGGGAATGCCCCTGTGACATCTCCCCTGGTGTTAACCCTTACCACTGCCTCGGTTGCTTCATGCATTATCATGAGAAGTTCTAAGAGATGTACGGGCACCCCCATTTCCCTCAATTTCTTCCACAGGAGCTCTCTGCAGATTGAATTGAAAACCCTTGTGAGATCTATATAAGCAACAAAGCCTGTCTAACAATGGTATACTTGTCTATAAGGTGTTTTAGCACATAACAATTATGCATAGTTGATTTATGCCTGCCTGCAGAGCCCTGCTTGCTCCTCATGAAGAAGATGATCCAGCTCTACCCATTTTTTGAGGGCTGTCAGTAATGTCCTTGCATATAGCTTACCAATTACTGGCAGTAAACTGATTGGCCTATAACAGGATGGATCTAGTGCAATATATGCCCTCTACGCTCGTTGCTTGCAGTACAATTCAGCAGTTCCCCCATTCCCTGTCTGCGTTGCAAGCCTCCTGCTGAAATAAACAAATGACCAAATAATGTACTGAAAACTGACAAGCAAAGTCAGAAACAATGCAAATTTCAAAAACAAAGCTTTAAATCCAACTTCCTGATTCATTTTGCACTTTTTAATTCCAACAGGTCAGATTTGATTAATTCCAAATTTGAATATTAATTTCTCCTCTAAGCTTCTTTTCCAGAATTACTGTTGGGAGTTTCTAACAGTTTCAGTGAATTCTGTAATTCCCTGAATCAATACAGCCTTCATTCTTTTTCTGTTTGATTCTCTCAGTTCTCTTTCATCTCAGGCATCAATTCTGTAAGCATTTCTTAAGCTGCTGAAGGAGGCAATCATGGGAAGCTGTCAGGCAGACACTTAAGCCAAAACTCATCCACTCTATTGGGTTTAAGTGCTTCCCAGTTCTCATACTTCTTTGTGTCTTGTCCATTTCTTCCTTTGACTCTCAGGTCTTCCTCTGTCTTATGGTTTCTAAATTTTTCTCTTCCACGTTTAATCTAGTCAAGTGTTTGATTTCATTTTACATCCTTTGATCAAATTTCCTCCCAACAGCATCGGAACTCCTCCACATAGTTTTATTGGTTCTCTATTTTTTGTAGTTTTGCCTTTACCTTTGATTTGATTTGATAGAAGAATCTCTTAGGGTCTGTCATGAAGAGTTTGCTTTATTGATATTGGCAACATTGTACTGAATGTCTTTCAAGTCTTTGATTCAGTGACATCATGCATTCTTCCTTCACAATTATCATGTCTCTTTCGTTCAATCAATATTTCCTCTCCAGAACCGCTTTCTTCTGTTTTCTCTTCAAATGATTTTTTTCCACTTCATCCATTAGACAGATGTCTCAGTGCAAGAACTTAATCGTCTAGTTTAATCTTTATTTCCATGGGAGTTCTTGGATATAAGGAGTCTTCTGTTGATTCACACTCTGTTCACTTGATGTTAACCTGATGAGGCTGCAACTGTTGCTGTAGCATACATTTATGTCATTCAGTTGGCAGATGCTTGTTAGCTTTGTACCCTCCTTGAGTGCTTCATTCAATACTTGCAGTATGTCATTTAGGGTGTTAACAAATAAGACATTTGCCTGCTGGACTGGTTCAGTCAATGCAGCCCCCACTTGCACATTTAGCATATAGAGCCTAATAAACAGGCAGCCCGCTGTGTGTAGTTCTTGTGCATTTGGGCAGCCCCTGCTCATCCCCTACTCACAGGCTTAGCGTGACAAATCTAATACACGGGTAGGCTTTCTTTCCTGCCATGCTCCTCCCACCACCCTTCCCAGTATCCCGCCCTCTGCCTTGACTGACAGCTGCACAGAACCATGGGAGGAAGAAACCACACCAGCTGTTTCTTTCTTTTGGGATATCACTCTGGGAGGCGTACCTACCCCTGCTACCCCAGCACTTGACAACACGAAATAACATTTTGCTATGTACAGAAGGCTGGGTTTATTGAGAAAATCACATGCTTTATTGAGTGCCTTTAGTGAAAATTGAAAGCAAAAGTAAAAATGGAAAATGAAAGCAATCAGTCTTTGTATGAGCAAGCAAAAAAAGAGGGTGGGGAAACAGCAGAAAAAAAAGCAACAAGAAAAACAGCTTCTGCAAAAACAAAACAATTGAATAATGAAGAATATATACAAAAAGAAAAGGACTAATAGAGTCCAGATGGTGAAAGGTCAGATGATGATAGTTCAATAAAATTATTATTGTATACTACAAATACTGAACGAGTAACTAAATTCCAATGTATTTCGAGCATAGCTCTTTATCAGGGATATTCTACACAAAGTAATAATTATCTTATACATAAATATATTCCAAAAAGCAAAATATAATAAATTGTAGGGATGAGCGAACGCGGTTCGGAAGTTCGGAATTTGGCCTAATTCGATCTATTCGGTCGACTGAACCGAACCGAATTTCCAAACTTGAATTTCAAACCGAACCGAACCAAATTTCCAAACTCCATTCTGTTCGCCCATCCCTAGTGGCAACAAACAAAAAACCCTGATTTTGAATGGCCGAACTTGGTTTGGAAGTTTGGAATTCGACCGAACTTGGTCTGTTTGGTCAACCGAACCGAACTTCCAAACCGAACTCAAATTTTAAACTGAATCGAACCGAACCGAATTTCTGAACTCGAATTTTAAACCGAACCGAACCGAATTTCCGAACTCCATTCTGTTCGCCCATCCCTAATAAATTGATAAATAATATATACAAAAAACACCCGTTTGATTATAAATCATATACAAAGTAGTAAAAGTAATATGATCTCATTCAAGAACCTATAAAAGGAAGAAAGGAGTGTGTCATATTCATAATTCATAATGTCTTTGCATGAGCAATCAGTCTCAGCCCAGTTTCTTGCATCCATGGCTCACATCAATGTATGGGCAGCTAGCAGCATGGTTTTATTGGGTAGAACAGAGTTTGGGGGTTCAGTGTTCAACCCGAACTCGGGGTGTTCAGGCCGTTCGTGAACATTCTGAACCTGAACTGCCCCCGCCCGAACCGGCCGAACAAAGTTCGGGTTTCTAACCCATTTAGGCGGGAGGGGGGCGGGAGACAGGGGGGAACCTGGTTTTCCCTCCCCCTCCAGGCTGCGTGGGTGGAAGGGGTGCTGGGGCTCACCTCTCCCCACCCCGCCACCCTGCCCAACCTGGTAAAAAAATAAATAAATTAAAAAACCACCCCAGGAATCGACCTCCTTTTTGGTGATGAGGGGTCAGAAGCCCTCTTTCAGTTCCCAGAAGGCCTAGAAGAGGCCTGAAGCGCTCCGGAGCGCCGCCGGAGCTGGACCCACCACTGCTGCTGCTGCCGGACCTCGGGCCAGAGCTCCGGCACTACCAGGTTGGTCAATCCCTGGGGTGGATTTTTTTAAAAAAATTTTTTATCAGGCTAGGCAGGGTTGGGGGGAAGGTAAGCCCCGGCACCCCTTCCACCCATGCAGCCTGGAGGGGGAAGGGAAAACCGGGTTCCCCTGCCCTCCCAATGGGTTCGGTGAAACTGAACTGGTTCAGCCTGAACAGCCCGAACCCGAATGGTTTCGGGGGGGGGCGAACCTCAAACGGGCCAAACACCGAACCCCCCAGTGTTTGCACATTGCTATTATTGGGGTCTTGTCCACTGTGGGGTTGGAAATCCCTCTTGATTCGCATAAACCACACAGTAAAACATGTGCATCTTGTCCCCTCTCTCCAGCATCTTTCTGCCTAATACAGTTGAGGCAGAAAACATCCCCACTCATGAGGGTGCTCTGCACTTAAACCACATACAGGGCAAGAAGCTCTCTATCGGTCAGCTCACATTCCCTGTACCCCAAGTCACTTGTTTCCCCAAAGAGATTCAGCTCTACCATCTGATCAAGGCACTCCCTGTGGCTCTGTGGGTATCCACCTCTTGCTGTCATCAGGGTAGTGATGAGGAAAAACAGCAGGGAAGGTCCAGCCTCTGTTAGTGACTTACTTACTTTGGGCAGTGTACAAATGTCCAGAAAAGTCACTGTCTCATCTGGGGTTCCCAATCTTCCATTCTGGAGACCGCTCTCTTGCTAACCACCACTGCCGGTGTTCTCCACAACATCTGTGGGACTGGTGGGGCCG
Source organism: Sphenodon punctatus (assembly GCA_003113815.1). NCBI lineage: Eukaryota > Metazoa > Chordata > Lepidosauria > Sphenodontia > Sphenodontidae > Sphenodon > Sphenodon punctatus. The sequence continues at coordinate 2,788,592 of QEPC01010235.1, forward strand.
CACTGGAGAACCCACTCCCAGTTAGCTCTGGCGGTACAGTTCCCCTGTTCTGGGACCAGCAGAACAGAGCAGAGCAGCACATAGCTGAACAGATTAGGGATGCCTTGTGCCAGCAAATCAACTGGAATGCTAGCACAAATCAGTGGCACATTAATGATCATTTAAAAAGTTTAATAAAGCCATTTCACTCAGTCAAGGAAATGTGACATAAGTCTAGTTCTCAGTTTGTCTTGGAACCAACCAAGAACCTTGGGATGCCAGCACTTTCTCGCTGAATGCTTGGCAAGAAATTTAATCAATTTTTTTTAAATCGCTCTGCATGCACAAATGGCCACCAGTCAACCCAAATGGTGGCATGCATGGTGATTTTTATTTATTTTAATTTCTTGCTGAGAATTCGTTCTGGGTTTGAGCAGTTACCAGGAAATCAGTCCTGGTGCTCAAACTCACGAGATTTCTCATGAGAAAAAAATATGGCTGCTTGTTCAGCCCTAGTGTGCACAAATGTGTGTGTCTTATGGCTCTCAGCCATATGAAAAATTTGAGATGTGGTCCTTGGGGTTGAGAATTTTGCCCATTCCTGCTCTGTATGCAGGCCTGCAGCTAGAACACTGGTATGGGGAGACTGCATGGCAAAGGGCAGGGGAAGGGGTGAGGGGGAGATTGCCCCAATGTTCAGAAGTCCGAATATTGTGAAGATATTCTTTTATCAGAATTGTGATTATTAATCTCTGGCCTTAGGTCTTCAGTCACTCATCTTAAACAGAGAAATCCTAGAACCAAACTTATTTCTACATGAGACAGGCAGTGTCCTCATTGCTCTGCCCCCTTAGCTGAAAGCCCGTCTGTATTTCTTTAAAACTAAGTTATCAGGGTACATAATTTGACTTATCCAGTTCAAGAAGCAATACATTTCTTAGGCTTGAGACTGGGGAACACATATTTCTTTGGCTTATCCAAAAATTCAAGCTACTGAAGTTTGACCTAAGTGGATCCCAGTGTAAGCAGCTCAAGAATACATGGGGAATGCAAGCCATTATTTTTTTATTAAATTAATTAATTAATCACATTTCTATGCCGCCCTTCCCACAAGTCTCAGGGTGGCTCACAATCCACAAAAAAAATTAAAACCATTAAAATTCATACAATAAAAACACCCTCCCCATAAACCCCCATCCTCCCTCATAACTCCACCCAGAACCAATGATCTTCTGGTGGCTAAATCTAAACGTCTCTATTCCATTCTTGTCCTCCTTGATCTCTCTGCTGCCTTCGATACTGTTGACCACTCACTCTTGCTGGATTCCCTTCACTCCCTTGGCTTTTGTGGCTCTGTCCATAACTGGTTCTCCTCCTACCTCTCTGACCGCTCCTTTAATGTGTCTCTCTCCAACTCCGCCTCCTCCTCCTTCCCCCTCTCAGTTGGTGTTCCTCAAGGCTCTGTTCTTGGCCCTCTCCTCTTCTCAATCTATACCTCATCCTTAGGCAAACTCATTGCCTCCCATGGCTTCCAATACCACCTCTATGCTGATGACACTCAACTCTATCTCTCTACTCCCTCTCTCTCTCCCTCTGTTCAAGCTCGTCTCATCAACTGTCTCTCTGACATCTCTACCTGGATGTCTCAACGTCAACTCAAACTCAACATGGCTAAAACTGAACTCCTTATCTTCCCCCCTCATCCTTCCTCTCCTTCCTCACTGTCAATAACTATTGATGGAGTCACCATCCTGCCTGTCCCCCAAGCCCGTAGCCTAGGCTTCATCTTTGACTCAGCCCTTTCTTTTAAACCCTACATTGACTCTGTTGCTAAATCCTGTCGCTTCTCCCTCCATAACATTGCTAAGATTCGCCCTTTTCTCTCTGTCTCGTCTGCCAAAACTCTTGTTCATGCTCTGGTCATCTCTCGCCTCGATTACTGTAACCTCCTTCTCACTGGCCTTCCCCGGTCTCACCTTTCTCCCCTCATCTCTGTCCAAAACTCTGCTGCCAGGGTCATCTACCTCGCCAGTCGCTTCGACCATGTGCAGCCCCTCCTCTCTTCGCTTCACTGGCTTCCCCTTCCTGAACGAATCCTGCACAAGCTCCTAGTCTTCACCTATAAAGCTCTTCACAACCTTGCTCCCCCCTACCTCTCTGCACTTATCGCCCTCCATACTCCAGCCCGTGCACTTCGCTCCTCCTCTGTCCCTTCTCTCACCCTTCCACGCCTTCCCTGCTCCCCTAAGCGCCTTCGTCCCTTCTCACTTGCTGCCCCCCATGCCTGGAACTCCCTCCCTGTCCACATCCGCCTTGCCCCCTCCCTTCATACCTTCAAATCTCTCCTTAAAACTCACCTCTTTCGCTCTGCTCTGTCTGACTCTTTATCCTGCTGAGCCACTATTCCTATACCTACGATCGGTTTACCCTTATCCTTGCAACATGGACCTGCCTGCTGTCATTCTCATCGTAACCAAGCCAAGTACGTGCACTTGAGACCTCGCATCTTCATGAATGTTAGACCCCTTGTCTCTCCCTCTGTTCCCCTTCCTAAGTCTCTCCCCCAGCTCCTGTCTCTCAGATTGTAAGCCCTAGGGGCAGGGACCGTGTCTATTTTATTACTTTGTAAAGTGCCAGGTACACTGCTGGCGCTATATAAATGTTTGTTAATAATAATAATAATAATAACCCCAAACAAACCCCACCTATCCCTGTCTGCCAAATGCTTTCCCAAATAAAAAGGTTTTGCATCACCTCTGGAAGCTAGCCAGGCTCAAGTGAACCTCCTTGGGAAGGGAGTTCCACAACCTGGGTGCAGCAACCGAGAACACTCTTCTGTGCACCCCCACCCCAGTTGGAACGTGCAGGAGGGCACCCACACCAACCATAGGGACTGCAAACGGACATGGTAGGCTAGGTGGTCTTTCACATATATGGGACCCAGACCACTTAGGTCTTTAAAGGTCAAAACCAGCACCCTGAATTGTGCCCAGAAAGCTATAGGCAGACAGTAAGTAATTTATATTTATTTTGGCACTGGCTATTGCCTAGGCCATAAAAAACAAATGTATACAGAGATGACAACATTTTTAGTCAAACAAACAAACAAATTATACACATATACATATTAAACCTTGACATCATAACTCCAGTCTAAAATTTTGCTGCCAATCAAGATGTAAACATGGGCCAAGAATACTATAAGCCCACCTGTCGATTTATTATCCTGTGGCAACCCTGCCTACTAGCTACCTAGCCCCTATGAACTAATAAAGAAAAAACAATTCCTATTAAACCCCTTTTCTCAAAGGGGTAAATAATACAGCACTAAAAGATGCCTTGCTCTTCCCAGAGCTTGTAGTGGCAATACTTGACTCCTGGAGAATCATCATATTCAGGCTTACTTCTGCAATACCTAAATCCAGAAGATGTCCTGCTACTTAGAGTTTGCCCAGCACCCTTAATCCATGGATCACCCATCACCACCAGCTGAGACCTCCCTGACAGGAACGAGTGGAACCACTCAAGAGCAGTCATGTGCACCCCCGCTCAGTCCCTGCAGTTGTGTCAACATCACCTCATGATCCATTTATCAAAGGCCACAGAAAGATACAATATCAACAAGGTAGAATTTCCCTTGTTCATCTCCAGGCACAGGTCATCAACCAAAGCCACAAGCACAGTCTCCATGCCATATGCAAGATGAAAATCTGACTGAAATGGGTTCAGGATAGGGATGGGCGAACAGAACTGAGTTCGGAAATTCGGTTCAGTTCAGTTCGGAAATTCAGTTCAGAAGTTTGGTTTGGTCGACTGAACTATTTGAGTTCGGTCCGAACTCTGAACTTCCGAACAAAGTTCGGAAATTCAAACCCCATTGAACTAAATGGAATATTATCTTTTAGGGATGGGCGAACAGAGTCGAGTTCAGAAATTCGGTTCGGTTCGAAAATCGAGTTCGGTTCGGAAGTTCAGTTCAGTCTGAACGTCTGAACTGCGTTCACCCATCCCTAGTCCAGGAATCCAACAGCACCAAGATGTGCCTGGAGGGCACCTGTTCAGTAACCTTACCTAAAGAGGGAGGGTTAGAGACAGGTCGATAGCTGTCTGGGGCGTCCAGAGATGGTTTGTTAAGCAGGGGATGGACCACTGCAGTTTTAAGGGTATCTGTGACCCTCCCTTCCCAAAGGGAGGCATTGACCATCCCAGCCAACAATGGCCCCAACATCTCCTGGATGGCTTTCACCAGCCAGGATGGGCAAGGATCTAATTTACAACAGGTTGCCCTCATCGCCCCAAGTACCTCCCTCACATCGGTGGGCGATACCAATTATTATTTATTATTATTATAAACATTTATATAACACCGGTCATGTACCTGGCGCTGTACAGAACATAGAAATAGACGCGGTCCCTGCCTGTGGCTTACAATCTAAAAGACAAGGAGGGGGAGACAAGAAGAGGGGACAGTGGGAGAAACAGGGGAGAGGACAAACAAACATTCAAGCGGATGCGAAGTCTCAGGTGTGTGTACTTGGCTTGGTTACAATCAGGTTGGTTGCAGCAGTCTGCAGAGGAGGGCAGACAGTAAGTATATGGGGAACGATTAGCAGGCATTGTGAAAGGTGGCGAGGAAAACAATGGGACTTGAGGAGGGATTTGAAGGAGCGGAGGGAGGGGGCAAGGCGGATGTGGGCAGGGAGGGAGTTCCAGGCATGAGGGGCAGCAAGGGAGAAGCGTTGAAGGCGGTTAGGTGAGCAGGAGAAACAAGGGAGAGTGAGGGAGGTGACAGAGGAGGAGCGGAGAGCGCGTTCAGGAGTGCGTAGGGAGATTAGGTCCGAGAGGTAAGGGGGAGCTTGGTCATGGAGTGTTTTGAACGTGAATACCAGGAGTTTAAACAGGATACGTTCAGGAAAGGGGAGCCAGTGAAGAGAGAAGAGGAGAGGCTGCACATGGTCAAAGCGATGGGCAGAGTTAATGAC
>QEPC01010235.1:2798636-2809564 GCA_003113815.1 Sphenodon punctatus
TGTTTTCTTCCATCCAATGTTAACCCTGGGAGCTCCTGGGTTGTGCCAGGGTTTTGCCACTGTTTCCCTTTTAAGCTTGAAGTGCATTTTAGACTGGGTTTTCTTCCATCTGATGTTAACCCTGGGAACTCCTGGCTCCGCCTACCATTGCCCTGGCTCCGCCTACCGTTGCCCTGGCTCCGCCTACCATTGCCCTGGCTCCACCCACCAGCTCGCCGGCCGGCCGGCCTTACTGCCCCTCCAAACTAAAAAGCCACCAGCCGCCCCTGTTCATCTCCCTGGGACCTCTTGTGTGGAGTCCAGCAGGATTCTATTCTTTCCCCTCTCCTGTTCAACATGATGGTGTATATGCAGCCACTGGGTGAGATCGTCCAGAGTACTGGAGTTTGGTGCCACCAATATGCTGATGACACCCAACTCTATCTCTCCTTTTCATCAGACCTGGGCTCTGCTGTCTCAGTGCTTACACAATGTCTGGTGGCTGTGGGAGATTGGATGAGGGCAAGTTGACTGAGACTGAATCCCGATAAGACAGAGGTGATGTTAGTGGGGAAGGCAATGGATGTGGTGTCCCCCATCATTGATGGGGTCTACCCCACATTGGTATCTCATGTCAAGAGTCTGGGAGTGCTACTAGACTCGCAGCTCCGTCTAGATGCCCAGGTTGGGGCTGTGGCGAGGAGCACTTTTCGCCAATTACGTCTAGTGTGTTGGCTTTGGCCATATAACTCAGACTCTGATCTGGACCCATCATTTATGCTTTCATTACCTCAAGATTGGATTATTGTAATGCGCTCTACGTGGGGCTGCATGGTGACGGTTCAGAGACTGTAGCTGGTGCAGAATGCGGCAGCCCGTCTCCTTATGGAGATGGGCCGCCAGGAGCACATTACATCGGTGCTCTGTTCTCTGTACTGGCTGCCTATAGTCTTCCAGGCTCGATTCAAGGTGCTGGTTGTTACCTATAAAGCGGCAAGCCCTACACAGCTTGGGCCCTACCTATCTGTGGGACCACCTCACTCCCTTGACCGGCCCCTGTGGTCATCTGGGAGTGCCTGTCTCAAGGTCCCCTGAGTACTGAGGGGAGCTACTATGGAGAGGGTGTTCTTGGTGGCTGCTCCATGGCTGTGGAACTCCCCTCCCAGTGGAGGCCCAGGGGGGCCTGGATCTTTCCTCTTTTCGGCTTCAACGCAAGATCTGGCTGTTCTGCCAGGCCTTTGGCAAGGTGAGAGTGGGCTGGTTAGGGGGATGTGGTGGGGTGCTGTTTATGTGTTTAGATTTTAATTATGGGGATGCCCCCTTTTATTTATTTACTTACTGTTTTATTGTTTTATTTTTCTGTTTTGTTATCTGCAGAGCACTGAATTTTTAATATGTTTTATTTTTGTAAGCCTTTGGCAGGGGGGATTGGGTAATAAGTTTGAAAATAAATAAATAAATGGAACTGATTTTATAAGCAATTAGATGTTTTGAGTTTAAGAAAAGCTGCATACACATTCCTGAGTACAACATCTTCGTCTTCCATCCAATTTTCATGAAACCTGAGGAAATTATGTTCCTTCCCAAGATTGCTAATCCTGCCAAATTTCAGAAAGATTGGACAAAGGGTCCTGATGTTATAAGACATTAACTTGAAAACTGCACTGGTTGCTGATAGCGTACCGAGCCAGATTCAAGGTGTTGGTAAACATTTACAAAGCCCTGCACGGTCTCGGCCCCTCATACCTCAGGGACCACCTTGCCCTCCGTGCCCCGGAGTGGCTCCTTTGGTCCGCCGGGGGTGCCTTCTTGGAGGTCCCCCGCGTTAAGCGGGGGGCCACAATGGAGAGGGCATTCTCGGTGGCCGGGCCGTGTCTCTGGAACTCCCTACCGGAGGAAGCCCACCTGGCCCCAAGCCTGTTGGTATTTCGGTGAAAGTGCAAGACCTGGTTGTTTGCCCAGGCCTTTGGGGAGGGGGGAGGGAGTTGATTTTTATTCCCCTACCCCATGGTTTTATATCCCAGGTCCTGTTCTATATGTTATTTTAAATATTGATATGGTATTTTAATGTGTGTTAGATTGTTTGAATTGTTTTTATGACTGGAAGCCACCCTGAGCTGTTTCAGGAGGGTGCAGGGTATAAATTTAATAAATAAATAAATAAAAAAATAAAAAAATGCATTTCCAAAAGTAATATTTTAATATTCCAATTCCATCCTGTTTACAAGACATTTGGCAGGAATATATCCCACACCTTAAGAACATAAGTGCCATACTGGGTCAGACCAATGGTCCATCTAGTCCAGCATCCTGTTTCCGACAGTGGTCAATGATGGTGGCTTGGGAGAAGCACCCAACAGGTCACAATGGGGGATCCATTCCCTGTTGTTTTCCCCCAGCTCCCGTCATGTTCCCTGATCCTGTCTGGCTAATAGCTGCTAATGGACCTATCTTCCAGAAACTTGTCCAAACCTCTTTTAAACTCAACTATAGTACTGGCCCTTACCACAGCCTCTGGCAGTAGATTCCACAACCCAATTATACGCTGAGTGAAAAAATATTTTCCTTTATTTGTTTTAAACCTGTCACCCATGAGTTTCATGAGTGTCCCCTAGTTCTAGTACTAGCTGAGAGGGTAAATAACTGCTCCTTGTTTCTCTTATCATGACCTTCCCTGTCATCTCTGCTAAACAACAGAACAATTTGATAAAAGGCGCCAATTTTATAAGCAATTGAAGTTATCCCTTTGAAGACCATTTTTCAGATAAATAGCAGCACATGCAGTGCCCATCAGAAGCAGGCACCTGGCATGGCAGGGAGAGGGAGACTGTAGGAGGGAGAATAGGGAACAGCCCAACAGACTGACAGACACATTCACTGGCCAATCACTGCATGCTTCCAGCTTTACAGGACCAATTGGTGGTGTCTTTGAGGCAGGCATAGGGGGGCGACCCTGAGGCAGGCATAGAAGGGACATAACTGGGGATACCATCCCAGCAATCAGGACACATGGTTTACACATCTAGGTTGGCCAATTATCATCACAATCACATCCTGCAGCACTGTGACAGAGGACATAAGAGAATCTCTAGTGGAACTTTTCTAAACAGATGCTTTCAACTTCCCAGTAACAAGTGGGGGAGAGAAGTTGGGGTGGTCACAGCACAGAATGAGGATATTTGGTTGACATAACTGCTGCCCAATTGGCATCACAAACAGATCTTATACCACAGTGACACGTAAGAGAATCCCTGGCATAGGCTCATTCTCTGCATATGCGGTGCAAGCTTATAAAATTGGGACCAGTTATTACATCTTTCAGATATTTGGCAGAGATAATCCTGAAGGTGTGATATATAGCCCTGCCAATTTTCATGGACACTGGTTGAACTAAAAAGTTGTTATGGACATGCATACATTTTTAAGTGAATTGCTGATGCTACCAGGACCCTTTATCCAATCCTACTTAAAGTTGACAGTAAACTTGGGGAGGGGTATAATCTTACAAAGTTTAATCGTTTAATCCACATTAAATGGGAGACAAAGAATTTACAGCCAGGAATTCTTATGCAGATTTTTTTCAAAATAACATAAATCAACTGCTTATAAAATCAGGTGCCTTTATCCAATCATTCTGAAAGTTAGTACAAATAATGCCCTCCATTGGAGGTAAAATCCCTCCATGTTTCATCCACATATAATTAACAAAAAAAAAGTTACAGCCAAATATGTGTTTTCTATCAAAACCATAGAAAACAAAAGCAAAAACAAAAACAAAATTTTGATATTTACGAAAATGAAAGATTTAAATAACGAAAAACAAAAACAAATAACAACATGAGTCCCTAGTGCACACCTCTATTTGGCAGACAACATTTATGAAACATTTCTTGTGCAACAATCACAGTTTTCTTCATGCAGTTTGCAGTTTGCTTCATGCAGGAGAGGGGTGGGGGAGATCCACAGTGATTGAGGAAGGTGTTCCATTTTAGATGCCTTCAGAAAATTGCTGTGGAGCCCATTATGAGTAGTTTGAATATTATAATAATAATAATTAATGTATTTATTTACATGGCCATTGGCCATTGCATAGGTGAACATCACATTAATAAAGTAAATTTGAAAGACAAAGAAAAATAATAAATTAACACATAGACTAAAAACATAAAATGAAAATAAATCAAACAGCAAGAAAATATGCCAACAGTAGTGGATAGTGTAAAAAAAAAAAAGAGTAGTTTGAAGGACCAAGATGGAATGGGTAAGTTGGACTCCTCCTGCATGTGGGTCTGGATGGCTAATGCCAGATCTGTGGTGAATAAAGCCGACACTCTGTGTGATTGTATTGTAATGTTGCTTGGATCTGGCATGTATCACCAAGACTTGACTGGATGATGCTGCAGGCCCTATTTTGGCACAGCTGGTCGCGCCAGATTTTTCAGCGATTCCCCAGTCTCATGAAAAATGAAGGGGTGGCAGGTGACTTTGATTTTTTCATCCTGCCTACAATGCATGAGGTTGCCCACGCCAGAGGCGGGGACATTCGAGTGTGTGACCTGACCACATCCTGTGCCACTGGGACAGGACCATGATTTATGCTCCTGCTGCTACAAAGACCCCAAACTAATATGGGGGGATTTGGGGCCAAATTCCTGGAGCTTGTGTCGGCGTTGTCGTTGGAGTGTCACAGGATGCTTGTCCTGGGGGACTTTCATGTGCACAGTGATGGCAGCTCTTTGGGTCAGGCTTCTGAGTTCCTGGATGTGATGGCATCTTTGGGTTTTACCCAGAGCATCTAGTAGAGCACCCGCAATGCCGTCCAGGTGCTTGACATTGTTTCAGAATGGGTTTTCCAGTTTCGGATGTTCACATCACACCGCTGGATGGTCCAACCATCACCTCATGTGTTTTAGTGCAACAGTATCATAGCCAATCTCGATTGTTGTATAGTCATGGAGATTGCTGAATCCACTGGATTTCAGCAACCTCATTATTAGTGCTCGAGGTAATACATCTGTCTTGTCCAACCAGGGAGTTGACAGGCTCACTGATGGCTATTTTTAACTGTTAGAGGGGGTCCTTGATTCCCTGACTCCGTGCCAGACCCTGGTTGTCTCGACAGTCCATAGACCACTGTGGTATAATAGCGATCTGGCAGACTTAAAGAGACTGGCGCATAGACTGGAGAGGAGATGCTTGAAAAGCCACCTGGTGGCCCATCTTCAGGTGTACAAAGAGTTTGTGTGGGCGTACAGGAGGGCTATTACTGAGGCCAAGCGCTTGTACTTGTCCTCGGGCATAGATACTGCAATTGGCGCAATTGTTTTGGGTGGTACATGGCCTGGTAAATCCAGACTGTCTCAATCCATCTAGAGTTTCTTCTTGAGTAATTTTCTACGTTCTTTGCAGAGAAGATAGAGGGACTCCCGGTGGAACTCATTGGACCTTTTTATATGGAGAGCCGTGGAGTCCCTAGGGACTGTATTCCTCTGGTTGACCTCGATGTGGATGATGATGAGGAAGTCCATGCGCTGCTGGGGTCATTGAGACCCACCACCTGTGCCTCCGACCCATGACCAAGTTGTCGGTACTTTATTGACAGGCACTGTTAACACCTCCTTTAGGGAGAGGAGCATGCAAGCTTCCTTCAAATCCACACACCCCTCCTCAAGAAACTGTCTCTTGATGTTGGAGTGCTTGCCAATTATCACCCAGTCTCCAGTCTGCCTTTCTTAGGGAAGGTGATTGAGAAGGCTGTGGCTGTGCAGCTACACAGACACCTGGACTTTAACAATATTTGGCGGAAATTCCAACCGGGGTTCAGGCTTTCTCAGGGGGTAGAGACTGCACTCATCTTGGTAATGAATGATCTGCTGATGATTGTAGATCAAGGACAGCTGGCCATTCTGGTCATGCTGAACCTTACAGCAGCATTTGATACAAACGACCATGTGTTGTTGCTTCAGTGGCTGAGGGACATTGCTGGTGTCACAGGAGCTGCTGGTCAGTGGTTTCAATCATACCTGGAAGAGAGGAGTCAGTCAGTGGTGATGGATGGATATACATTATCACCGAAGGGACTAAATTGCAGTGTCCCTCAAGGTTAAATTCTTTCACCCATGTTGTTCAGCTTGGACATGCAGCCTTTTAGGGATGTCATGATCAAACACGGGGTTGAGTATCATCAGTATGTTGATGATACACAACTGTATATCTCTTGTCCTGTGAGTCCTGCCAACTAAGCCTCTGTCTTGGAGAAATGCCCAAATGACATAGCTGCCTGGATGCATCAGAGCTACTCCATGCTAAGGATCCCTTAGGCCCCCGAATGTGGCTGGGGTCCAGGTAGCTGTAATCATATTACACCCGCCCTGCATTATCTGCATTGGCTGCTTGTCAAGTGACTTTTAGTTTGGACAATTAAGGGGTTATTTTCGCTTATATCTCTTTTTGGTAACTGCCAGTTTGTTGTGATGTTATGAGCTGTTGTGGGCTAAAGGATAGAGCTGAATAAGTAATTAGGTTACCAGCCCAAGGGTGGTCTATAGGGGCTAAACCCCATTTATATTATTTTATAGGGGCAAGGCTCCCATTAATGGATCGTAGAGTTAAGCCTCTCTAAGGCTTACCCTGAGAAGGGGAAGGTACTGCTAGGGGCCAAGTCTCGCCAAGACCTACCCTGAGAAGGGGAAGGCACGCCAAGGGACCAGGTCTCACCAACTGGTCACCAGCAGCCCTCCAAGCACATCCTCCACATCAGAGGGTGAGATTAATTGAAGCTGTCCAAGAAAACCAGATAAGACCAGGCCTCCTGAACCCCAAACTCTGACTCTGCACTCAAACTACCAGCACCTAAGTCGGACCAAATACGAGCAACTTTGTCTTCACAGCACTGTAACTGGATCCCACATACCACTTCCCCTTGGAGTACAACAGTCGTCACTAGCAGGTGGTATTAAATGCTGCATTTCAAGTAGGTGATCATAATCTCAGCCTGATACTTGATGTCTGAGAGACACTGCAGTGTCAGAGGAAGTTATGGCACTTGACAACGTAGTCACAGTGCCTATTTGCAGCTCCAGGTAGTCTGTAGCTCTATGCAGTCTGAAATAAATGTCTGGTCAGGGATGGTTTTAGCCCTCTGATTACTTAAAAGGATCTCTACCTTCCTGTCTTTGATGGTTAATATAAGCCTTTCCTCTGTAGCAAAATGAAGCTGTTTTCCATCACTCTGATCCTAGGATAAGGCTGAAACTCCCTTCCTGATCTTTAGAAACCTTTCTCTCTCATCACACACACACACACCCCGCCATGTATCTCATGCTTTAATATGAATGATCTATAGAAGAGAATGACCCTCTAGGTCCTTCTATATCTCCTGGCTCTGTTTAGACACTGCTTTTTGCATGTTAAGGCCCTCAAAAATTATCACCCATGTATTCTGTGCTTCAAAAGGAAGAACTGGCTATTTAAAAATTGTCTTTGGATCTGCCAGCTGACTCATAATTAGAGGCTGTCTTCTGGAGAGGATGAAGTGCACTTCCACTTGCTCGCTGGAATCTGGCTCCCTAATCATATCTGCCAATCAAGGAAAGGAGCAACAACTAATGCAACTGAGTAATGAAAAAAGAAAAAATGCCTATACTTTGGGAACACTTATACAGACACCAGTTACAAAACACGTCATGTTGCTGTTTGTCTATAAGGAATGACAGAATAAAGCTAACTGAACTAAGACAAAAATCATTGGAATACCACACCAGAGATGACACCAAGGAATAGCAGGACACTCCCCCTATTTTTTCCCCCTGCTAACCAACTACCCAGAAAAGCAGGATAGCATCACAGTAAACTGTCAAGCAATTACAATAGGTAAGGTCTTAGTATTAATTAAGCCTACACTGTTCTAATACTGGTAGAAGCTGGTACATGTTTTGCATTTATAAAAGGCAATCATGCTTTGTTTCTGAATTGTTATGAGAGTTCCCGAAGGCTACATGGCTGACCTCAACAATGCAAACTCCTGCTCTCCCAGTCAGGATCTTCACCACCTCTTTGCTCTCCCAAGGTAATTATTCTTGCATTGCCCTTGTACCACAACCTTCTTGAGGGCATTTTGTCCTGCATCAGTAGCATATGTAGTAGTACCATTTCTCAAAATGTCCAGAACCAGGGGTATTCAATCAGTTCGGTCTATATTACCAACCCAGAAAGGTTAGGACAAGCTGGAGTTAGGCCCTTTTTAAATGGACCGTAGTGGGTCGGGGGATGGGTGTGCACCGGCAGTGGGTGGAGGTGGGTTTGCGGCCTTTCCCATGGGTGCACACCCACCTCCATCCACGGAGGCTCCGTGGGTGGGTGATGTGTGGAGTTGGGTGTTTTGTGGGAGTGCGCACGCACCCCAGCCCACCGCCCATAGTGTTCTCCCACTGGTACACACCCATCCCCTCACTGTTTACACACAAACGCCCCCCACCGCACACCAGCCCACACACACAGGGGGTGGGGGGGATCCGTGTAAAAATGGCCTTAATCTGAAAAATGGGAAAGCAAAAGATTCAAGACACAGTATTTTCAGACGTTATGGAATGACTAACCACACTGAATCACAGTGGATTCAGTGTAGTGGCTGTGATCGCGTGAACAGCTGTTAGTTCCCTGCCAGATGCTCACCACAGTGAACACCCGGCAGGGATCACATTGATCACAGTTCCGGCTCTCAGGCCGGCCAGAGAGACAGAACCATGGTTAGACTGACCACGATCCGGGACAGGGCAGGAATTGGCCACAGGTAACGACTGTTACCGCCCACGACCACCACCTCCCCGAGGGCGCGAGGCTGTGGGAGCATGGGGGGGGGCAGGGCCGTGCGGCTGCACGTCACACCGCTCAGCCCTTCCCCCTCCCAGATTCCCAGTAGTGATGGGGCCGGCATGTCTAAAGGTCAGTTGTCCGGCCTCAGCACGTACTGGGATCTGAGACAGATCCCGGTCCAGGGTTCAGCGTGGTGGGCCAAAAGGCCCATCACATCTGAAAACACCCACTGAAACATAAAATGTTCCTCAAATTTCTTATTTATACCAGGGCATAAGGTGATTCTCTAAGTTGTCGTGTTATGGCAGAAGACCATGTATCCATGCAAGCTCTCTTTCACAAAATGTACAGTCATAGGCTTAGGGCCTACTTCTGCATTCCTTATTCACATAAGATTCTCACTAACTTCAGAATGAGGGTTCCCTAAGTATTGTATCCTTCTGAACTTATTCAGCAGTCTGCTTACGTAAGAATGAATTATTTCTCCTGACCATAGAAATATAGTTTCTTCACAGTAGATTTACATCATCAGATAAGAAAAATCCATTTAAACATCTAGATCAGTAGGTCAGCTTGTAAATCAACCCAATAGAAGGGGCAAACTAGGACTGTAGTTCATTCCATTTCACATCAATAGCAACAAATTCATATGAAAACACATCAGTTCTATTATACAGTATACACATGTATACTATTACATTATAACCTCCTGTGTCCAGATCCTTCTTTACTCCAAATGTGCTTTATGTGCCCTTTCTTTATTCCAGATATGTTTTATGACCCTCTCTTATATGGACACATCTTTAAAAAATCATGTCCCCAAGGTGTCTGGATGTGGGAAATTAATATACATCTTTTCATCCCAGTACTCTTACATCTTATTGTTCCATATCCAGGCCAGTTTTGAATACTGAAGTTGAAAGATATGTCTGCCTAGTAAACATTTTCCATAATTATTATTATTATTTTTTAAATTGAATTTTCTTTTCTTTTAAATAACATTATAAACAAATTTACAAACATTTTAACCATGGTTACAGGTATTAATTCCTTTAACTTTTGGGGTTCAGGTGGGAATTTTCTAACATTTCTTGTGCTCTCTATATAATAGTCAAATAAGTATGCTCTTTGATCTTCTGGCAGATTTGATTTAGTCATTACACATACACAGGGAACCATTTTGCTGCATACGCTTCCTTTTTGTCCATTAGGTTTGCTGCTATCTTTTCCATGGTGAGATGATACCATAATCTGTTCATCCACTCTCCTACTGATATTTCTTTAGTGTCTTTCCAATGTAGGGCGATGACTTTCTTTGCTGCTTGGAGGAAGACTGAACATGATTCTCGGTGTCTCCGCAGCGCCCCCGCTGCTGGAAACAGGCCCAGCAGAGCCACCTCTGGTTTATAAGGTAAACCTTATTCATCTCCTCCATTTTTTCCCATACCCCTCTCCATAAGGGTTGAACCCGATCACAGTCCCACCAACAGTGGGTGTTTTCAGACGTTACGAGATCACGCTCAACCACAGTGAACCACGCCCAATCCCGCGGCAGGGCCAAAGAGCCCTGAACGTCTGTTAGGCAGCCACCAGATGTTCACCATGCTCAATACCCACCTGGGGTCAATTTCAACCACGCTTCCCGGGCTCCCCGGAGCAAAATCTCGGGAAGCGTGGTCAAAGAGATTCCCACCGGGAAA
This sequence comes from Sphenodon punctatus, assembly GCA_003113815.1. NCBI lineage: Eukaryota > Metazoa > Chordata > Lepidosauria > Sphenodontia > Sphenodontidae > Sphenodon > Sphenodon punctatus. The sequence continues at coordinate 2,809,130 of QEPC01010235.1, forward strand.
CAACAAAAAGTAATGTCTGGATGCCAATCCCCGGGCGGAACCAAAGAAAATGATCCCCAGCCGTGGACAATGCATGCAGCGTCGCTGCCAGGCAACCAGCAACAACACAACCACTGGAGGGAGATTTAAAGGGTAATTTGCAGTAGGGAAGTGTGGCGGGATGGAGCGAGGAGGGAGGCGGAAGAGAGCGGTGGGCGAGAGAGCGAGGGTTGAGGAGGAGGAGGCAGTGGCAGTGGTGGGGGAGCGCAGGCGGAGGAGGGGGATCCGGGGGTCATGCTGACAATGGAGGATGTGCAGGGACAACATCCGCAGCAGCCGGGACACGATGTCCCGGGGACATCAGCCGGAATGGGGGCAGAGGAGGCACCCAGGAAATGGGTAAGGGGAAACAAGGGCAGGGGAGCAGGGGCACCAGGGGGGGCATGGGGCAAGCCC
>QEPC01010235.1:2814461-2852501 GCA_003113815.1 Sphenodon punctatus
CCCCCCCCCCTTGGGTGCTTGTGTGGCCTGGGGGTTCCGGGACCCCCGGACTTGCCCTCGGTGCTTCCTCTGGGTGTGTGTGTGTGTCCTTGGACCTGCCGCGCTGCACTGGCTGTCCTGCCTGCCCTCCATCGGCCCCTCTGTGGGTGTGGGGTCTCCGTGTGCCTCCTGGACCATTTCCGCCCGGCTCGTTGTGCATTGTGGTCCCCACTGTGCCTTGGTTCTGAGATCCTGCCCCCCCCTTTCCAAGACTGCCTGTGTTGCTGTGGGGGTGCCCGTGCAGACTGTGCTGCTGTGGGGGTTGTGGTTGCTGGTGCCTGTGGCCTGCCCTGCCCCTTTGCGGTTCCCCCCTCTTCCATGTCCCACCCCCCCTTTGCTCCCGTTGTGCCTTGTGTGTTGTCTGGCTGCACATGTCCCCCTTCCCTTCCTTTCCCTTGTGTGTGTGTGTGTGTGTGTGCCCGGGCGTGTACTCGTGCTGTATGTTCCGCTGTGCCTCCGCTGCCTGTGTGCCTGGTGTGTGGTACCTGTCCGACTCTTCTTCCTGTCCCCCCTCCCTTCCAGTTTCCCTTGTGTGGGCATTCCCTTTTGTGCCTTCTGGCTTCATTTGCCCTCAGGCGGCCATGTCTGTGTCCCGCCCCTGCCCGGTGGATTCTGGGTGTTTTGACCACGGCAGGGAATTGGCATCACGTCTGTTGCGCTGCCCCGGGTCGTGATCTGGTGACCTGATTCCCGGTCATGGTCCCGGTCCCATCACGTCTGTTCGGGGCTTTTATTCGCCCCGGGGGGTGGTTGTTCTGTTCACCCCCACCGGGAATCCACTGTGGTGAACCGGCCACCCGTAACGTCTGAAAACACCAAGTGTCTTTGTGTTCCCTGTTCCCCACATCCCCTCCAGCATAATCCCCTCCCCCCTTCTTCTGCATGCCTAAATTGTGTTGCCTAAATTGCATGCCTAAATTGTGTTTGGGTCAGGTAAAATCTAGTTGTTAATTTGATTTGACATTCTTTAATTTCTAGTGAGTGTGCGCTGTTGTGCATGCACTCAATGATCTCTGCTTCTTCTTTTTCTGTGATTTCTATTTCTAATTCTTCTTTCCATTTTTGCATGTATTTGATCTGTTTAGGGTACCAAATGTCCTTTAGAGTTTTGTATATACGTGATAGTCTCCCTTTTATGGTAGTGTGTTCGAAAAGTACTTTCTCTATTGTGGTGGGGTCTCTTGTGTAATGCTCCTTTCTGCTCTTATTCTGCAGTGCATGTTTAAGTTGCATGTATTCAAATGAATTTATTCTTGCTTTTATTTGTTTCTTTGCTAATTATTTCCTTATCTTTTCCTTATCTTTTATTATGTGACTGATTTTCACTAACCCTTTCTCTTTTAATTTTTTCCTCAAGGTCTGTGCCTGCTGCTGCGTTTGGAGACACAGTAAGTCTACAGGTGAGTATGGGAATTGGTTTTGGTTGATTTAAAAATTTTTTATTATGCTCTGCCAGGCAGTCCATGTTGCCCACACAAAAGGGTGGTCCTGCCATGTTCTTTTGTTCGGGAAGCCTTCATCCACTATTATGTTTTTAAATTTGTGTATGGTCAGGGCCTCTTGTTCTATTCCCACCCATTTTATTTCCTCTGGTTGATAATACCAGCTGTTCAGTGCTCCCAATGCTGCTGCCTTATGGTAGAGGCACAGGTCAGGGAGGTTTATGCCTTCCTTTTCCTTAACTCTCATCAGTGTTTGTTTGTTAACTCTCGGTTTATTCCCTTTCCAAATTATTTCTTTCATTAACTTGTCACACTCTTTAAAGAAGTGATCTGGGAGCTGGATGGGTAAAACCAGCATTTTGTATATGATTTTAGGTAGCAGTATCATTTTAAACAAATTCGCTCTTCCCAGCGATGAGCAGGGTAAATCCTTCCATTCTGCTGCGTCTTTACTTAATTGTTGGGGGAGGTTTAGAAAATTGTAAATCTGGTTTAATTGTTTGGGTATCTTCACCCCCAAGTACTTTACTGTTTTCTCTTCCTCTGGATAAGGAAGCACTGCCTTAATGTCTTGTCTTTGTTGTTCAGTTTGCCCATATATTAGTGCATATGATTTTTGTTCATTAATTTTATAACCTGAGATGGTTCCAAAGTCTTGTATTAGTTTCAGTAAAGGCGGAGTAGAGGTTACTGGGTCCCCTATAAATAATACCGTATCATCTGCAAACATTGCTATTCTATGTTTTGTTTTGTTGACCTGTATCCCTTTGATTTCAGTCTCTTGCCTTATTGCAATCGCTAGGACTTCCAATGTTAAATCGAACAGAAGAGGTGACAGAGGGCACTCCTGCCTCGTTCCCCTAGCTAGTTGGAATGCTTCTGAATGTCCATTGTTTATTATAAGTTTGGATTTTGGTTCCTTGTATATTGCTTTAACCCAATTTAGAAAAGCCCCACTAAATCCCATTCTGCTCATTATTTGTTCTAGACATCTTATTTCTGTCCTATCAAAGACCTTCTCCACATCTAACAAGATAAGTGCGGCTTTCTTCTGCGTTTTGTGAAGGTGGTGCATTATATTAATTACTCTGCGAATATTGTCTGGTCCCTGTCGCGTGGGTATAAATCCCACTTGATCTGGATTAATCAGTTCTCCTATGATTGCTGCCAATCTATTCGCCAGGGCTTTAGAGAATATTTAAAAATCTACGTTCAGGAGCGATATAGACCTATAATTTTCACATTTGTCGCTGGGTCTGTCTGGTTTAGGAATTAAGGTAATATTTGCATCATAAAATGTGCAGGGCAATTTTCCTGTTTTTAATATTTCATTATATGTATTTATTAAGTGTGGGCTCACTAATTCTATTGTTTTCTTGTAAAACTCTGCTGGCAGGCCATCAGGCCCTGCAGCCTTGTTATTTGCTAAACTTTTAATTACTTCAGCAATTTCTTTTTTCTGGAGGGGGCTATTCAAGTATTTAATTTGGTTGGCATTCAATTTGGGTAATTTGTATCTATTTAAAAACTCTGTTATCCTTTTAGGGTCTGGATTTGAAGAGGAATACAATGACTGATAGTATTTGAAAAATTCCTGTTGAATTTCTTCATTCTTTACTATCCTGGTTCCATCTGCTGACTGGAGCGAGACTATGTGTGACCTCTTGTTTTGTCTCTTGACTAATCTTGCTAACGTTTTCCCTGGCTTATTGCTGCATGCGAAATAAAATCCTTTAATTTGTTTCAATTGTGCTTTGGTTTTTTCTATTTCTTTTAAGTTAATTTGTTCTCTGATTTCTACAATTTCCCTTGCTCTTTGTTTCATGGGGTTAATTTTGTTGATTGCTTCTACTGTTTTTAGTTCTCAATATAATTCCTTTAAATACTTTAAATACTATGTTTTGTTTACATAGATTTGCTTTTAAGGCTATAATTTCCCCCCAAATTACCACTTTTGCGGCCTCCCATACTATGGCCTGTGTAGCTACAGTACTCATGTTAAGTTCAGAATACTCTTTCAGAGCTTCTTGGGTTTGTTCCAATTTTTTTTTTATTTTTCAGCCAACCCCTGGATAATTGCCAGTTGCTATTCTGTGTGGTTCTTGGCCTGTCTGACCATTGTATTTCTGTAATAACTGAGTCATGGTCTGAGATGACATTGGCCTTAATGCTACAGGTTCTACATTTTTGTATCTCTGTTTTACACATGAAAGAATAGTTTATTCTTGTACAGGGCACAGTCAGACATGCGTTTAAATCGCACAGCTGCCGCGGCGGCAGCGTGCAATTTAAAGCACTGCGCACTTCTGGGTTGGTCTGAATGCAACGTTTCCACCTAACCCGACCTGTTGGAGTGCGGTTTGAAAAGCTGCTCCGAGCAGCTTTTCAAACCGCACTCCAACAGTTCGGGTTAGGCTGAAATGTGTGCACTCTCCGCATTCAGACCAACCCGGAAGTGCATGGTGCTTTAAATCGCACGATGCCGCCATGGCGGCTGTGCGATTTAAACGCACGTCTGAATGCCACCTAAGTGTTATGTGCTGGTGAGTAAAAGGTGTAATCCCTTTCTGATTGATTTGTGTGTCTCCACACATCAATTAAGTCATATACTTTCAGTAGGCTCTCTAAGTTAAGTTGCCACTTCCCAGGGGGTTTATTTTTGGAGTGGTCTTTTTCTGACCAACTAGCATTCAAATCTCCCTGCATTATCAATATTCCTTTCCTATATTTTTCAATCGGGGTAATATCCCCCTAATAAACTCGTATGTGCCCTCATTAGGTGCATAGATGTTGACCAGTGTTGTGACTTTGCCTTCTAATTCTCCTACAAGAATAAGCATTCTCCCCCGTTCCTCTTTATACATTTTTTCCAAGGTGAACGTTCTATTTGCCCTTATCCCAATTAAGATCCCCACTTTCTTTTTCTGCTGATTACATGCATAATATATTTCCCCAAAATATTTATTCTTAAATCTTTGGCTGTCCTTTTCTCGAAAGTGCGTCTCCTGCAGGAAGCACACATCTGCTCCTATTTCTCTGATCGCTTGCATTGTTCTTTTTCATTTTATGGCTTCATTTAGTCCTTTTACATTAAGGGACATCACTTTAATCACTTCTGCCATGTCTGTCTATTTATTCTCTTTGAGCACCCTTTTTTCCTTTCCTGTTGCCTTTCCCTGAGTCCCTGAAACATCCTCTTAATAAACCAACCATATACATCATAAACAAAAATAACAACAAAAATAACATTCTTCTGTAGGAGAACTGAGTCTCTATATTTTCTCAATTTAAGGCTCATTGCCTCTAAGTATCCACTCAGCTCCTCCTCCCTCACCCCCGCCTTTTCCATGGGCTTTTTTTTTTGTTGCCCTTCCTATGATAATTATTACTATATTTATACCAACCTCATATTTATAACTTTAAATTTTTTAGTAAACCTTATAATTATTCCAACCTCTTGTATTTAGTTTACATATATACCTTTTAAACATTTTAATAAGTCCTCACTGAATTCTATAATTCAGGTGGCATTCTCCTGTTCTCGCCCTTGCTTGTGCAGGAATCCCTCTAGTTCATCTGGCTCTAGAAATATCTTTCTTTTTCCATTCCATAGGATGGTCATCCTCGCCAGGAACCATAATTGAGGTTTTAAGTCCTTTTGATTCAGCTCTGCGAAGTATTTCGCCCATTTTCTCCTCTTATTCATCATCTCCCCTGCATAATCTGGGAAGAACTTAATTTTTTGTCCTTGATATTCCAAGGATTTATTGCCCCTGGTCAGTCTTAGATTTTTTTCTTTTTGTTGGTATTCCAAAAACTTTATAATTATAGCTCTCATGGGGTTCCTCTTCCTTAGGGGTCTGTTGGCTCTATGGGCTCTTTCTATTTTTGGATTATGTGTACTGGGCTCCCCTGGGAATGTGGTTTCCAAAACTTTCCAAATAAACTGTATAGTGTCTCTCCCTTCCCAGTTTTCTGGGATGCCCACTAATCGTAGGTTAGATCTTTTAGTCCTGTTTTCTTGGTCTTCGCACCTGGCTTCCAGTGCTTTTATTTGGTCCATCATTTTAGTTTGTTGGTCCTGGCCGTTTAGGGTATTATCCTTCAAAGTTGAGATTCTAGTCTCAGCAGTACTTATTCTCTTGGCCAGGGCTTCAGTTCTTTTTTATTTTGTAAATCAGCTTGCTGAAGTTTAATTATTTCAGCCATCTGGTTTTCCCTTGCTGCTTCAGCAGCTGCCATTCCAGTTTTTATTTCTGTTAAAATTGCGAATATTCTGTCATCCCTTTCCATTTCCATGCCCCCTACTCTCTGTCTTGGGCTCTCCCTCTGTAAAGCTAGTTGTGGGTGCCATTTTGGCTCCGCTTTCTGTCCGTTGTGGAGGGGGGTGCCGTTTTTGGCTGGAAGAGTTTCTCCATTGCTGCAGCCCCAGTCTTATTTTCTTGGGGCCCCTTCGATTTTCCCATCCTCCCCTACCTGTTTTAGAACTCCGGTGCTGGTTATTTTCTGTTTTTGTGAGGGTTTTTTCGATGCGGGGAGAGGAGCATCAGGAAGCGCATCTTTACAGGTCGCGCATGCACAGTTCCCTCTTCCATAATTATTTTGTTAAAGCTGTTTTCTTTTATGTTCAATACTGGGCATTTGTCTTGAGCATGTCAAAAATTATAAATTAAATAGTAATAATAGTATTATATATCATTTTCTATGTTTGTGTTTATAACACAAATGTGCATGAGCTTATTGGAAGTATGTGGTTTCAGAATTAAAAGAGAAGTTGTGAGCACAGATTCTGCTCACATGTTTACCACATGACTGTGCATTGTGTTGAAGCACTAAGGATGGGTGAACAGAACCGAGTTCGGAAATTTGGTTCGGTTCAGTTCGGAAATTTGGTTCGCAAGTCCAGTTCGGTCAACCGAACTATTCGAGTTCGTTCTGAACTCCGAACTTCTGAACAAAGTTCAGACATTCAAACCCCATTGAACTAAATGGAATATTATCTTTTAGGGATGGGTGAACAGAGCTGAGTTTGGAAATTCAGTTTGGTTCGGTTCGAAAATCGAGTTCAGTTTGGAAGTTTGGTTTGGTCAACCAAACTGGTCGAGTTCGGTCCGAACTCTGAACTTCCGAACCGCGTTCGCCCATCCCTATGAAGCACCGTCACTATTTTTGGTCACCGGTCTGCTCCCATTCGCCTCCCATTAATTCCTCGTTGGTTGAACGGATGTCTCGGGAGTGACTGTTGAGCGTTTTCCTTCTCCCCATGGCTAACGCTGTGTCTAAAGACACTGGGTGCTGTGTTCACAGCCATTTCCGGTCTATCTGCCCCGATGCCTCCACTCTGCACCACTGCCAAACAGCTCGTTCCTTGCTGCACATTGGCTTTGTGCTCTCCCAAAGTACCCCAGGGGGCGAGCAGTGAAGAATGAGCTGTTTAGCTGCAGCAAAGAGTGGAGAATTTGGGGCAGACCTGACTGCTCTCCCTTATGGACTACAACTCTTATAATTCCATGGGAGTACTTCTAGAAGGATAGCTTCCAGCACGAGCGGCAGTCAGGACCCCAGTTAGCCCCTGGGCACGGAAAGGCACCTGTTGCATCTAAGTACTGCAATGTATTAAACATGGGGAAACACATGTGGCTATATAATGGTGTCAAAAAACATTCAGACACCCCTTTCCATTACGTCTAAAGGCAGCCTATGTCTAGATTTCAAGGCTCTACACCTGCTGCCACTGAAGTCAATTGGAGTTTGTCATTGACTTCAATGGAGCAGGATTGGGCCCCAGAACCAGAACAGCAGTCTTTCTGAAGAAAATGCCAGAAATGAAAGAAAAGCCAGACTTTTCTCAACGTGACACTGACCTTCAGGTTACGCTGCTTTTTGAAAATGAATCTCTCATTTTTAAAAAATTGATTTTAAGACTTTTATTATTGTTTTATTAAGGCTGCAACCCTATTAAAGAATTTTTAGTTGATTAATCTATAGGCTTTTAGTAGATTAATCGATCTATTAAAATATGCATATGATTTGTATACTTTCTATAATTTGCATACATTAGTTAAACGTGAAAAATTTGACAGACCCTGTTTAAAAAAAAATATTTATAGTAAAAGATCTGAAAAAAAATTAAAACTACATTTCCACCACAAACTCTGGCATTTACTATACAAAATTTCCACCACAAACTCTGGCATTTACTATAAAAAATTTCCACTACAAACTCTGGCATTTACTATAATTTCCACGACAAACATTTCAAAAAAATGAAAACTACATTTCCACCACAAACTCTGGCATTTACTATAAAAAATTATTTATAGTAAAAGACCTGAAAAAAATGAAAACTACATTTCCACCACAAACTCTGGCATTAGTCACAAACTCTGGCATTTCACTACACACATTATTATTATTATTATTATTATTATTAACAAACATTTATATAGCACAAGCAGTGTACCTGGCACTTTACAAAGTAATAAAATAGACAGGGTCCCTGCCCCTAGGGCTTACAATCTGAGAGACAGGAGCTGGGGGAGAGACTTAGGAAGGGGAACAGAGGGAGAGACAAGGGGTCTAACATTCATGAAGATGCGAGGTCTCAAGTGCACGTACTTGGCTTGGTTACGATGAGAATGACAGCAGGCAGGTCCATGTTGCAAGGATAAGGGTAAACCGATCGTAGGTATAGGAATAGTGGCTCAGCAGGATAAAGAGTCAGACAGAGCAGAGCGAAAGAGGTGAGTTTTAAGGAGAGATTTGAAGGTATGAAGGGAGGGGGCAAGGCGGATGTGGACAGGGAGGGAGTTCCAGGCATGGGGGGCAGCAAGTGAGAAGGGACGAAGGCGCTTAGGGGAGCAGGGAAGGCGTGGAAGGGTGAGAGAAGGGACAGAGGAGGAGCGAAGTGCACGGGCTGGAGTATGGAGGGCGATAAGTGCAGAGAGGTAGGGGGGAGCAAGGTTGTGAAGAGCTTTATAGGTGAAGACTAGGAGCTTGTGCAGGATTCGTTCAGGAAGGGGAAGCCAGTGAAGCGAAGAGAGGAGGGGCTGCACATGGTCGAAGCGACTGGCGAGGTAGATGACCCTGGCAGCAGAGTTTTGGACAGAGATGAGGGGAGAAAGGTGAGACCGGGGAAGGCCAGTGAGAAGGAGGTTACAGTAATCGAGGCGAGAGATGACCAGAGCATGAACAAGAGTTTTGGCAGACGAGACAGAGAGAAAAGGGCGAATCTTAGCAATGTTATGGAGGGAGAAGCGACAGGATTTAGCAACAGAGTCAATGTAGGGTTTAAAAGAAAGGGCTGAGTCAAAGATGAAGCCTAGGCTACGGGCTTGGGGGACAGGCAGGATGGTGACTCCATCAATAGTTATTGACAGTGAGGAAGGAGAGGAAGGATGAGGGGGGAAGATAAGGAGTTCAGTTTTAGCCATGTTGAGTTTGAGTTGACGTTGAGACATCCAGGTAGAGATGTCAGAGAGACAGTTGATGAGACGAGCTTGAACAGAGGGAGAGAGAGAGGGAGTAGAGAGATAGAGTTGAGTGTCATCAGCATAGAGGTGGTATTGGAAGCCATGGGAGGCAATGAGTTTGCCTAAGGATGAGGTATAGATCGAGAAGAGGAGAGGGCCAAGAACAGAGCCTTGAGGAACACCAACTGAGAGGGGGAAGGAGGAGGAGGCGGAGTTGGAGAGAGACACATTAAAGGAGCGGTCAGAGAGGTAGGAGGAGAACCAGTTATGGACAGAGCCACAAAAGCCAAGGGAGTGAAGGGAATCCAGCAAGAGTGAGTGGTCAACAGTATCGAAGGCAGCAGAGAGATCAAGGAGGACAAGAATGGAATAGAGACGTTTAGATTTAGCCACCAGAAGATCGTTGGTGATCTTAGCGAGAGCAGTTTCAGTAGAATGAAGGGGGCGGAAGCCAGATTGGAGGGGGTCAAGGGAGGAGTTGGAGGATAGGAAGTCAAGGCAGCGGGAGTAGACAACACGTTCAAGCAGCTTGGAAGCAAAAGGAAGGAGTGAGACAGGACGATAGCTAGAAGGGTCAGAGGGGTCAAGAGTGGACTTTTTGAGAATAGGAGAGACTGTGGCATGTTTGAAGGCAGAAGGGAAAGAGCCAGTAGAGAGGGAGAGGTTGATGATGTGCAGGAAGGAAGGGGCGACAGTGGGAGTAATGGAGGTGAGGAGGCGGGAAGGAATGGGATCAAGGGGGCAAGTGGAAGGGTTGGAGGAGGAGAGCAGAGAGGAGATTTCCTTAAGGGAGGCAGGGGAGAAGGAGGACATGAGAGAAGGAGGGGGAGGAGGGAGAGGGGTGGGAGTGGGAAGAGAGGAGTGGGAAGCGATGTCGAGGCAGATCTTGTCTATCTTGGAGGTGAAGAAGGAGGCAAGATCCTGAGCAGAAAGGGAAGAAGGAGGGGGAGGACAGGGAGGCTTGAGGAGGGAGTCAAAGGTAGAGAACAGGCGGCGAGGGTCCCGAGAACAGGACTCAATGCGGGAGGCATAGTAGTGTTGTCTAGCAAGGGAGATAGCAGAAGTAAGGGTGGAGAGACAGAATTTGAAGTGAAGGAAGTCAGAGTGAGAATGGGATTTGCGCCAGAGTCGTTCAGCAGCACGAGTGCAAGAACACACATATGCTCTCACCTCTGTCTCTGTCACACACACACACACACACACACACACACACACACACACACTCATACAAGTTGATCAGTCACACACACACACACACACACACTCATACAAGTTGATCAGTCACACACACACACACACTACTCACACTACACAGACCCCTTTCTTAATCTCCTGTAGACAGGAGGAGAGGAGACAACACAGCATTGCCTGGGTGGAGGGGGTGTGACTAATCTGCGCAGCTGGACTCCCACCCCGGCCAAACCCCAGTCTGCCCCCATGGCAGTGCGTTATGCAGGAAAAGTCCACTCGGGGCTCTAAGGAGCAGAGCAGCTCCCCGGTTATGCACTCTTTCCTCCCCCACTCTGGACTCCTAGTCCAGCCAAAACCGTCTTGCAATAGGGATGTGAGAACGCGGTTCGGCCCAAACTCGGTCCATTCAGACGGCCAAACCAATCAACTGAACCAAACGCCCGAAGCTCCGAACATTTCGGCCCCATTTGGATGAATTTTGGCGCATTTGGGCGGGAAAAACAGGACTGGCAGGCACAGGAGTGGGCAGCTGAGGGGCAGACTTCCTGGCACCAGGGGTGGAGAGGCTGGAACTAGCAGGCAGCCTGCCCAATCACCATCCCCCATAAAAAACACATTCCAATATAAAGTTTTTTCTAAGCTTCACAAATGACATTTGGCCGTTGCCAAGGAGACCACCACATGGATGAGCCATAAAACAGGCTATCTCAAACTCTCCCTCTGGTCTAAGCTAAAGTCATAAAGAGGCCCATTCCTATCCTGACTTCCTTTGATTTACTTAAGTTTTCTCAGATCACAGAGTCTGGAATTTTATCTCACCCTTCTAAATGACAGATAGTTCTATTCATAAGATATCTCCTAGACTGGAGAGGAGTATCTTGTTAGTTCTTTCCAGCAAACATATTTATTAAATTTATGGTTGAGATAAATATTGAAAGGTCTGGATTTTCTCTCTCTTATCTGACAATTATATCTGATAAAAAATACAAAGCCTCTCTTCATTTCAAAGACTGAAGAAAGTCAAAACCTAATTGGTTTCTTTAAGAGAGCCAATTAGAATCCAGTGTATCTCCTTACTGAATGACATCAGCGTGACAGTCTAAAAGAAGTAAACCTCCCCTTGCAAGAAAGCTTTATAAGGGGACACACAGAGATAATCCTCAGACTGAGATCCTAACTATTATTGCATGTCTTTCTCATTTAACATCAGACAAAGGCAGACTAAGGGAAGATCTGGTAATACATTGTATGTATGAACTCTTGATATCTTTGAGCCAATGAATTGTGCATATGAATGAATGAATGAATGAATGAATAGCTTTATTTGCCGTAACTGTACAGTTATTGGCGTAAGTAACAACACAAACAAAAAATAACTAACAAAGTTAGTTAAAACATCACACTCCGTTATCCATTACAAACCTGAATTGGAAACAATACACCCGGGAATAATACCCTTAAATGCATACTAACAAATTCAACTTTTACCTTAAGTTCCTTCCCATAACTTCAGACGGACCCACTCCAGAACCTATCTGACCTTCAGTCAGAGGTCCCTCCAGGATCACTCTGGTCCTCTCCAGATTTTTTAACATTCCTCACATACATTGCCAATTTACCAAAGACCGCTACTGCTAAGTGCATATGTTAAGCTTTTACAAGCTTTTTCTTAAGATAGAAATGTTTTAAGATCATGTAACTTTGATTGGCTATCAAAACCATTCAATGTAAGATACTGATACTTTCTATTTATATTTAAGTAAACTTTACATATATTTTTATAATCCAAAAGTCTCATGTTCCCTTATTTATAAACATATTGTCATTTACAATACTTTCTTTGTTAGCCGGACTTCAAAGTAAGTGTAAAACTCAATTTATATATTTAGGAGAAAAAGGTCCAATTCAGTATGTCTAGTGCAACTGAGAAACCTAGCCTTTTCCCCTATATATAAAAGAGTGACAGAAATGTGACAGACTCCCGGGGCCCGGGGGACTCCTCAGCAGAGCTGGAGGAGGGGGAAGGGTTTTGATGGTGGCACTTTTGAATTGCCTTCCCCCCCTTCTGGCAATGATGCTCCACCACGGCCAAGCCACAGTCCTGTCGTCTAGTCTCCGTCTCCCCATGGAGTTTTCCAATATGGGCTATCAGCCCTGATGTGGTCCCCTGACTGGCCCTTTGAAATCTTTTGCCACATACCTAAAGAACGTAAAAAAATAGGAACATAAGAAGTGCCATACTGTGTCAGGCCAATGGTCTGTGTCAAGCCCTGTCTGCATTCTGCCTCCACAAGTGGGTGGGTGGCCAATCTCTCTCTGCAGGGGACTTCCTAACAGGTCATAGGGCAATCCATTCCCTGTTGTTCCAACCCCCGTGCCTTACCGTGCAGACGGTGAATCCATTTTACTTCTTAAACCACCACCAGACGTCAGACCTCATGTGCCCGCTGTCTGGCAGTGGCGACCTCCGCTTCAATGGGGTTCTGGTGGTCCAGCGGGCAGCAGCAGGGGGGTGGCATCCTCACCCTCTCTGAAACAGGAACACATAAACAACACTTAAGTAAATAATATCATGCATTTTATGATGCCTCTACTCCTCCCTCCTTGGGGTGTTATGCTAGGGATGGCAAATGGAGAGACCCTTACTGGCACGTGTAAATCCTGCCCTTATTTGGGTCTAGGGATGGCAATGGCGAGACCCTGGCTGGCACGTGCAAATCCTGCCCTTCTTGGGGTGATAGGGATGGCAATAGGAGACCCTTGCTAGGGATGGGCTGGCACGTGTTTGGGTGGGTGCTTCCTTTGGCTCCCCACACTCTCTCTCTGTGGCAGACATCCGCTGCCACCCACTGTTGCCCACTGTTTGTGCCTGACTGCCCACCACCCACGCATCTACCCACATGCCAGTGAGCTCGCTCTAAAGGATAGTATTCTTCTTGTCCTCAAAGTAAAAAAAAAGTTTACAAACCTGGCAGCACCTCCTGTGCCTGGCTCTTGTTCCTCTGAGGAGTCAACCTCCAAGAGTGAAGGTCCAGGGGCAGAAACCTCCTCCACCAGCTCCGCCACCTTGGCCTTCCTCCAATCTCCCCTATTCAGCTTCACGCTCTTCATTTTTTTTTCAAAGTCCCACACAAACACAAACACACCCACCAACCACAGCCAACCAAAACAACACAGCCAAACCAAACCAACACAGAGTCCAACAGAGCCAAACACCACACAGCTACACCACACATGCTCTCTCTCCACACAAGCTCTGCACACACTCGATGTTCCAGTTTCCGACATGATCACAGGACCAACCACACAATACCTAGACCGAAATCGAAACCGATTTCCAAACAGCCAAACCGAACGCCACTGAACCCAACGATCAAACCTGAACCCCAAACCAAATGACCAAATGACTGAACCGTGATCTGTTCGCACATTCCTACTGCCTTCCGCTGCTCATGCCATGCTGCCTGTCTGCTGTTGCTGCCTCTGCTGTGCCATGAGTCCTGCTACCGGGCAATCCAATGTCTGCTGCTGCTCCACCGATGCCTGACAGCCTGTAATGCCGGGCCAAGTAAGGGTCCCAGGCCAGCCACCAAGCTCCAAACAGTCAGGGCTAGGCCTTGAACACCCAGCCCCGGGGCTTCACCAGAGCACTTGCTGCCTCCTGTACCACAGGTGGGTGGTTGCAGGGAGCGGCTTTCCCCCCCATCTTGTTATTCTCCCTCTTCCCTTCAGCTTAGTGTCCCGCTTACACCTGGTGGAGGGTGTGGACCCACCTGCCACAGCCTGATTGGCCCTTTGCAGTATTTAGGGCTTCTGAGGGCTGTGGCAGGTGCAGAGCTTTAGTCTTCTTTCTTTGACTCCAGCTCGGCCCACCTTCCTTACTACACCCTTCTTGCTGATCTTCAGCTGGCACTTCTACTTATGTCTGTGTTTTATGTTGGTGAGTCTCAGCGTGGGTGATTTCAGACGTGCCGGGGTGCCCATTGGTCCTGGCACCGAATCACCATTTGATTCCCCTCGGAATCAAAACGCTCCGACAACAGACATGTCGGTCAATTCCAGAGGGGAATCGGGGGAGGGGGCGGGGCTGCGCAGCGCAATGTGCGGCCACACAGCCCTGCCCCCCCCACACTCCCAAGGCCACCTGCCCTCTGGGAGACGGGCGGGCGCAGCAGCCAATGCGGCCACACTGCCCCCCCACCCCCCAGGGTATTGACCACGACCCGGAATCGGCGGCAGGAACAGCCGCCATTCCGGGCCGTGGTCTGGGAGCAGAGGTGACATTGCCATGGTCAACCATGGTGAATCCCGCCATGGTTGACCGTGGTAACGTCACGTCTATTGGGCTGAAAAATTATTCCCACCGGGTGTTCACCCCCGGCGGGAATCGCTTTGACCATGCTTTCAGAGGTCCGGCTGGGGATGAACCTCTGGTCCAACAGACGTGATGTTACCACGGTCCCCATAGGGGGATTCACCGTGGTTGACCATGGTGGCGTAACATCTGAAATCACCCTGTGTTGTCTCCCTGCTGTGTTCTGAGAGAGTGAAACCCTCCCCCCCTTCCCTTTGTGTTGGTATTTGTCCCTTGTATATTCCCTTTGTGTTGGAGCCTTACTTGCCTAGCTTCCCTACCCCTTTGTCTGTCTGCACGGAGGTGCATTGTTTGTCTCTTACTCATACCTTGTCCTGTCTATATGTTGGTTTGTTCCCCTTATGTTCCCATCCCCTCACTGTGTGACTTACTCCCTGTTTGACTGCCCTCCTGGCTGTTAACAGGAGAAGCCCAACCCTGTGGCCGCTATGTTCCTCCCTCTGAAACCTTGCTACTTTTTCCTCCTGTGGCCCAGACTCTAAAAGGGCCTTATTTTTGGATCCCCTGTGCCACGTTCTCCTCCCCTCCTGCCTCTGTGACCCTAACCCCTGTTTCACCCTAGTCCCCTATCGCCAGCTCCTGGCTGCTCCTCAGATCCCTGCCTCAGGTTCCCCTGTTGCTCCCCAGCTCCCTGCCTCAGGTTCCTTGCTCCCTGTCTTTGGTTCCCACTCTGTGCTTTTGTCTCCTCAATCCTTGCCTTTGGTGCTCCATTTCCTGCTTCAGGTTCCCCGCTCCCTGTTTTTGGTTTCCCACTCCTTGCCTTTGGCTCCCCTCCCCCTGCCTTTGGCTCCCCGATCCCGGTCCTTGGCTCCCTGTGCCCTATCTTGAGTTCCCTACTCCTTGCCTCTGATTTTCCCTCCCTGGTTCCCCGTCCCCTAACCTCAATGATGAACGGTACGCCGTCTTAGGCCAGATTGTCTGGTTCTTATGCTGAGCACTACGTCTCCCTGGTATCAGAGAGTGGCTGAGAGGTTCCCATGTTACTCCCCTTGCCTCCTTCCCCCTTCTTTTCCCTCGCCTCCCTCCCTTCCTCCCCTTTCTAGGCTCCGGCTGCCGGAGCCTGACACAAGCCTTCCTGGCCTCTGCTGCTGTGTCTCAGATGGCCATCCATGGCACCCCAGGCACCCCAGGTGGCCAAGCGCTGAGCCTGCCTGCCCGGGCAAACCAGGATGCAAAGCACCAAACCTTCCCGGTCTCTGCTGCTGCTGTGTCTCCGATGGCCTGCTATGCCCCCATGGGCATCCCAACTTTCTGAAAGTTCGGGGGAGTCTGAACTCCGCGGGACCGAACACACAAACCCAAACTAAGGCCATTTTTAGACGAGTGTGGCGGCGCTCGCGTTTGTTTTTCAAAAGAGTTGGCAGTTCATTCTACACGTGAAGCTGCTGCCGAATACACGCATGCGTGGGTGATGCAAATCCATTTCTGACCGCGAACTGACCGGGTCGGCGATCGAGGCCGGTCATATGAGGCCGGAAATGGATGCGCATCGCCCGTGCATGCGCGTATTCGGCGGCACCGTCACATGTAGAACGGACTGCTGGCTCTTTTGAAAACAAGCACGGGTGCTGCTGCACTTGTCTAAAAACGGCCTAAGTTTTTGGGCCGAACAGCCAAACATCCGAACCCCATTCTATTCTCACATCCCTATCTTGCAAGCCCCCACGCGCCAATGACTCAAAGCCTCGTGGTCTCAGATGCCTGTTGCTGACTCTGCTACTCCAAAGCCTGCCTCCTGCAGAGAACGTGACCCTGTTATGATGAGCAACAGGGGGCAGGGTTTGGAGGAGGCTGGGAGTCACAAAGGAGCTGGTAGATCCTGGCAGCTTAAAAAAAAACAACCCCCCCCCCCAAAAACGCAGACTGGTGGCAAGAAAGGGAACAAAATAAAATAATTCGGGGACAAATTTTAATTGGGTTAAGACCTATTAATCGAGTAATTGATTTGATGAATCAATTAAAGCTTGCACCCGTAGATTTTATTGATTGTAAGATGCTCTGAGCCTTTGTGGGGAGGGTGAAATATACATTTAAATAAATTAATTAATTAAATAGAGAAAAGTCTCAGGAGAAACCTTAGAAATTCAAAAGCTGCTACATGTCATATGATCCAACAAAAATGTAATCACTTCTCAACAGAAAAGAAAAAGTAGGAGGCATGAAAAGACTGTCACAGCTTGAAGAGAGACGATCCTACTAAGATAATTGGCATGCACTAGAAATAATTATAGGAAGATGGAATTATGATAGTCATTGAATTTTGGTGGCTTTATAAAGTGCATCATATACAATGAAGTCTTCAGGCTTTAGTAAATTTATGGCGCTCTGACCAGAGAATATCAATGTATTTTTCCAGTCACACAGTTGGTTGGGAATGGGATCTTGAAGCCTGTGAGAACTACTGCACTATGCTCCTGAGAATGGAACATAAGATTCATTCTAAAATGTTATAGATCATACTGTCATCTTTGGAAAAAACATCATGACTCAGCCAGAGGTGTTTGGACCTCAATCTTCAGGTGTCATTTGTTAATGTTCTCTAACTTCGAAAGGAATTGGGTAATTCATCATCTGTAGAAAAGGAAAAAATAAATTATCATACAGTTTCAAAATACAGCAAAATCTTATTACTGGAGCCTTACTATTCAGAATCTTATAACATTAGTTCCTACTTACATATTTGAATATCTGAAAGCATCCATCTCTTCCAGAAAATTTCCTGATTAATTTTAAAGTAGAATCCAGCTGTCTTATTTGGGGCACAGTGCCACAGGGGAACATCTTAAAATATCTCTATTATCCAACCTGCAGTTCTTTTGATTGGAGACATATACTATTGTCTCTCCTATTACCAGGAAGTGCAGGCTGGAGAGAAATGAAAAGAACATGACTGTACCTTTTAGCTAGTGACCTTGAAGCTCTCAAGAGGAACAATCTAAATTAAGAATCAAAATATCCTATGGTTTTCATCAAAACCTTAAGTGGAAAATGAACAGTCAACATAGCTGCAGTCCATTTGCAGAAAGGCTGTGCAACTCTAAACGTCCTAGAAAGATGTATTTATATTTACCTTCTGAACATTTAAAAAAACGTAAGTGTCATCTTATGTTTTTCTATTGTGATTAAGTCCGCTTCAGTAAATTCCACTTAAACTGATACTTTGACAGTACCAATAGTAAAGAGAAGGTCTTTGCTTTGCCAAGCCACATACAACAGAGACCATGGAGAACCAGTAACTGTACAATATTTCCTTTCCATCGTGCTTTCCAGAGATTGGAGAATGTGAAGAGTAGGGACGGGCGAACGTGGTTTGGAAGTTCAGAGTTCGGAGCGAACTTGACCAGTTCGGTCAACTGAACCAAACTTCCGAACCGAACTCGATTTTCGAACTGAACCGAATTTCTGAACTCGGTTCTGTTCGCCCATCCCTATAAGATAATATTCCATTTAGTTCAATGGGGGTTGAATTTCCGAACTCTGTTCAGAAGTTCAGCGTTCGGACCAAACTCGAATAGTTCGGTTGACCTAACCAAACTTCCAAACCGAACTTGATTTTTGAACCGAACCGAATTTCCAAACTCGGTTCTGTTTGCCCATCCCTAGTGAAGAGGGCCTGACCCTTACTAATGGGGAGTTGGAACATGAAGAAGTGCTGATTTAATCAGAACTCTGTAAAATTGTCAAATGTCCCAACTGAAAGGAAAATGGGACAATTTTGCTTCCCTAAGTGCTTCATATAGGAAATAAACCTTTAAATGCCATTCCTCCTTGCTCCCAGCACCATTCTCTCTCACTCCGAATGCCGTCTCTTAGTAAAAGGTTAACCTTTTCCAAGTTGGTCAAATATACATAGAAAATAGGTGTGTGCAGCAGGAACATCATTTGTTTTCCTTTTCCTTTACAAAAACTCCTTGATTTTTAGGGTTTTTGTAAACAAAACCTACTGTTTTTGAGGGTTTTGTTGTTTTATTAAAAATAATGTTTAAAATAAAAATAAAAAAATCACTGTGCTAGTGCAAAATGGCCACTGTGAGGACTACTGCACTAATCTCCTGAGACATAATGGGACATAAGAGTCAGTCTAAAATATCCTAGATTATACTGTCATCTCTGGAAAAATCATCATGACTCAGCCAGAGGTC
Organism: Sphenodon punctatus; assembly: GCA_003113815.1. Lineage (NCBI taxonomy): Eukaryota > Metazoa > Chordata > Lepidosauria > Sphenodontia > Sphenodontidae > Sphenodon > Sphenodon punctatus. The sequence goes on from QEPC01010235.1 coordinate 2,833,123, forward strand.
ATACACAGCCCTTTTCCAAAATGGCACTGGCAGGAAACGAGCAGCTGGTCTGCACATGCTCGAATTGGCCACTGCACATGTGCAGACTGGCTGCCCTTTTCCAAAACGTTGCTGACGCTGCAGGCTCCACGTTGGGGGAAAGTGTGAATGTGCAGAATGGCCCTGGTGGCTATTTACACATGCACATTTAAATTTTTTTAATAATGAAAACAACTGCTTTTTTGTTAATTTTCATCTGTTTTCATTACCTTTGTTGTCCATTTTAGTATTTTAATTATTAAATCAAATTAGGCCTCATTCATTTAAATAATTAAAATAACAAAAACAAATTGCACACACCCCTAATAGAAAACTCTTCCATTATGTTTTGATCCTCACTCCACTGACATCAATGGAAGTTTTGCTATGGACTTAAATGGAGTCAGGGTTGCACACTGAAGTGTGTGGTACTTGGTATGTTTTGATGCCTCAGAATTTACACAGGGTGTCTCCAGCAATCGAGATGACATTCCATTTACAAATTCCACCCTCTTGTATCCCTTGTTATGCCTCTCTCTAACTTCCAGACAAATACATTTTCTTCCTTGTTATTCTTATTATTGTGCTCTACATGATTAAACAAAGGATGTAAGCAAACCTCTTAGAGAGAAGGAGGGAAGGAAAACTTCCTGGTTCTAAAGTATTTAAAGCATGGGTGCTGCCTCCACTGCTGCCTTCCTGGACATAAATTTTGGAAGGTTTTGTTTTAAAATTTATGTTTCCCAAGCACCATCAGTATTGCTCTTTTTACTGTCATGTTGAATCTGAGTAACACCAGCCTGTCACCACTTGAACATCCGTCAGTTTGCTTGGTTCTGTTTTGTCAATTAATTAGTGGTCTGGCCTCTGTTAGGCACAATGCAATCCACTTTCCTCCATATGGCTTCTGTAGTGGGGACAGGATGATATAAGCGAGAGCGACAGCTGACAGCAGCAGTACGCTACCAAAATATCAGAACTTGAAGCGAATAGCAAAGCTTCCTCATCCAAGCAACCTGGGAGTTCGAAAGGTAGAAAATAATTCTGAACATTAAAAAAATAAGACTGTTTTTCACCTGGTGGCTACTTTTTCAGCTTTCTAGTGTTGCTGACAATAGTATTCAGCACTCCTGTGTGGCAAGGAGCAAGGTCCTAGGCTAACTGCATTTTTTTTTAATAAGCAGGAAAAGGGGATTTCCAAAACATAAATAAATGTACACATTCATTGTTTCTATTTTTATATTTATTAACATGGGAATAAGATGAAATCTTTTTCTTACTTTGCCTGATGTAATGTCACTTTTCACCAACCAAGACTGAGAGTAGCAGCAGGTGGCTCCAAAATGCCAACTGTAATTAAAATCTTTATTTTAAAACACATTCCACAGCTTGTTCATGCAGAGAATAACATCTTACCTTTTGAACTTTCTGCTGTGCTGAGCAAAAAGGGTGAAAATTTATTTGAACAAGCCCTTAGACTGGAGTGTGCTGCAGCTGTTACACAAAGTGCTCTGTGCATTTCTTATTCATGTTAGTTTGCTGGAGCGCCACTTTCCACAGAAGTCACTCCCTTCTGGAGAGTTACTTTTTGATTAGACTGGCTCTGGAGGCATAACCAGCAGCTGTAAATAGATCTATTAGCAAACCATGTCTTTCTAGTGCATTTAAATAAGATACAAATAACGACAGCTGCAATGCTTCTTACAATTTCAAATGGATGTCAAATTGCAGACCTAGTCCTACAAAATGCTGAGGCCTTGTTTCAGAAAACTGCTCCACCATACCCTTAATTTTAAATGCATGCTGGGCAACAGCTCCAAGGCAAAGGAACCTTGTTCACGTCAGTGGGACTTGTGTCAAGTGACAGCTGTAGGTTTTAATGGCATCCTAGGCAAAAATTTAAAACAGACCATACATTTTATTAGCAGATACACTAGTAGCAGCTACCTACCACGCACAGCCAGCCGGAGCTAAAATTTGAACTTCGCCCCAGTCACTCCTGCAACCCCTCCCTTCTAGGCTTGATATAAAGAGAAGAGACTGAGCAGGGCTAAATTCTCCTCTGATTAACCAGCTGGTAAGCCTAACTTCCTTGTTCTCCAGAGCTGAGCCACAGGGTGTTGACAAATGAGATGATAGCCCCCTGGAGTCCAGGTTTAGTCTGTGCAGCCCCCACTCACAAGTTTAGCATGTGCAGCCTAATAAACAGGCAGCCCCTTGCATGTATTTTGTGAGCGTTAAGGCAGGCCCCACTCAGCCCCAGGTTTAGCGTGACAAGCCTAATACATGGGCAGGCATTCTTCTCTGCTGTGCTCTGCCCTGCCCACTCCCCCCTTCTCTGTATCCTGCCCCCTGCAGTCATGGCATAACCTGGGAATAAGAAGTCACACCAGCTGTTTCTTTCTTCTGGACTATTATAACTCTAGGAGGCAGTCCAGCACCTGCTATCCTCGCCCACCCATTGAGATGCATACCTAGGTGTATACCTGCCAGCACTTGGCAGCTAGAAATAGCCTTTTGTTATGCACAGAATGCTGAGTTTATTGAGCAAACTCATACTTTATTGACAGCCAATAGTGAAAATTGAAAGTGAAAGTAAACACTGAAACTGAAAGCAATAAGTCTTTGGATGCTGTCACCACCTGGTTTCTCGCATCCACGTCGTCTCATAGCAATGGACTGGCAGGTAGCAGCACAGAGTTTTATTGGGGTCTTGCCTGCTGTGGTACTGGAAATCCCTCTCGGTTCACATAAATCCCCCAGTCAAGCATGTGCCTCTTGTACCACCTCTCTAGCATCTTCTACATTACTATACAGTGAAGGCATAAAACATACCTGCTCCAAGGGTGCTCTGCACTTCTCCAAGTGGCCAAACCTTGTATACGGGAACAAGCTTTCCTTCAGTCAGTTCACATTCCCTGTACCCCTGTTCACTTGTGTCCCTGAGGAGATCCATTTGATCGATGCACTCCTGGTTTTTAGGACATGGACCTAAAAACGAGTGAATATTGGGGGCCGGTACCCCAATATCCAAACGACTTCTTAAATTTAGGGGGAATTAGCCAAATTGATTCAAAGTAAAAAAAAGGGTCCGCACGTGTCCACTGGGATCAGTCAGAGGATGTGATGCACTGCCAGCTAGCTGGGATTTCCCTCCCACACCCTAACACAAAAGGGGATACTCTGATAAAAATGAGAGAGATTTATTGACACAGAACTAAGTACAATACATAACCAGTTCACCCACAGGCCAATTAAGATGCTACAAATAATTTTCTATACCCTCCCCCCAAGCACAGTTGATATAAGTACACAATAATTCACATACAGAAACCCTCCAGTCTGGTTACCCTGGTGTAAGTGTACGTTATGAGAGGGAGGGAGGGGGAAAAGGGGAAATAAACAATATTACCTATCCAGTCCTGTTGAAAAGGGACAGGTGATCCTGTAGATCCAGCAGCGTTTGGGGGGTGGGAGGGAGAAGCTGGACAGACCAGGGGTGGTGGTCTGGGAGAGATCCTTGAGGCAAGCATGCACAGAGTAATCTGCTTGTGTCGGCGTTCAAGAATAACCCAATTTTCTCATGGGGGCAAGGGCAGTTATAGGGTCCTTAGAGGTGGGGCAAGGGGTCCCAAAGGCACTTTTTGCAGAAATGTGTCCCAAAGGTGCTCAGGAATGCTAGGGCTGAAAAAGAAACCCTTGCATGATGCTTTGGGGAAACTAGAGCCTTGGAGGATTTCACTGGGAGGCATGGCAGGATGAACAAGAGGGCAAAAGGGAATTTCTATAGACAGGGGAAGAAGGCTATTCTTAAACAGGCATGGAGTTATTAGCCTAATAATCGATCTATTGCTTGCTCAGAGTTTTGGACAGCCGTGGAGGGCTCATCTCAAAAGAGGGAGGACACCTGTCTTTGACTGCTCCATTGTTTACCCAGGAGCCTCCCTTGTTCCATTCTCTTATATCTTCTGACCAGACCGGTTTTGCATGGGGCTTTTCTTTCTTTTTACTTTTCTTTTTCCTTTCCCCCCCCTTCTGTTCCCCTGCACCCTTTGACCTGTGTCTCGTGGGGTGCTGCCAAGGGGGTGGGGGGATCTATAATTTTGAGGGTAGTGATGAGAAAAAACAGCACGGAAGGTCTAGCCTCCATTGGTGACTGCCCAACTTCTAGCAGTTCACAACTGTTGAGAAAAGTCGCAATCTCATTCACATCCCACTGTCTCATCTTCTCTGGGGCTCCCACTTTTCCATTCTACTGAACTTGGAACTGCAGCAGGGTTGTGTGGTGTCTACAGCATACACAGAACCCCACTGTGCGCATAGGCTACCTTGGAGAATGGGTCTAACAGTTTTCTCTGTACATCAGCTCTCACACAAAATGTCAGCAAAGATTCTCTGAACCCCGTACCTTGGGCAGTCACAGCATCCATAGACAAAAGCCAACACCATTTGGAATTCCTGGAGAAACAACCCACAGCAATACGTAGGTTCACAATCTTGCGAGATTCTAAAAAAAAAAATTAAACACTGTATGCATGCGCAGAACAGTTGTGGTGCCCATTTTGCGCATGTGAAGAGCGATTTTTTGGGGGGGGGGTTAGAATCTCGCAAGAACAGTGTTTAGAATGGCTGATTCTCAGCTCTTTCTCAATCTCAAAAATCTTGTCAAGAGCCCAGTTCTCGATGAGATTTTCAAGATATTCAAGATTGAGTTAGGCAATAACTTTCTATGGAGTTATAACCTCTTATGCTCGTTGCAAGTAAAAACTGTTACTTTCAAAAGAAATGATGAGTTACTTTAAACCAATGAGCAGATCTGATCACATATATATTCTCTGCACAGTGACCTTCACTTCCTTGAAGATGCCCCCACCTGCCCATTTCTTAACATACAGAGATTCCCCCCCACACACACACAATTAATAAATTCTGTGCTTCCGTGGTGCTAACATCTGTAACATTTTTAGATGTGTTGGCAGGTGCACTGACCTACTTGTGATAGAAATGTCTATGCAGTTTAATATCAATCAGTCATTTTATTGTCTTGACTATTGGTCTTTACAATATAACACATTTAACAACATTTTAATAAGAATAAAAAAGAATCAATTTTTCAGTAAATAAAATATGTAAATCAAATCATTAAAACCATTAAAACAAATTTCCAAAAACAGGGCCCAATTTGCCTGTACATTATATAAATTTAATCAATTTGTAACTTCCTTAGAAGATTTGGCAAGATTAAAATGCTGTTGTACCATTAAAGCATGTGCAAAGTTTGCAATTTTCATTATAACATAATCTTGAGGATTCACTAATAGACAGAACATTTTTTATTTAACATCCCAGAGAGACCTACCCTGAAGTAAAGGTTTTAACAATTTATCTCTTACCTTCATTGAGGAGGGGCATTCAAATAGATAGTGAGTAAGATTTTCTACTTTCTGAGTACCACAAATACAAAGGCGCAGGTCATGGGGAATATTTTTGTATCTAGCCTCCAAAATAGTGGTGGGCATTAATTGGAAGCGCAGTGACGTGTTTTTCAAATAGTAAAATTTGAAAGCAATATCAAATAATATTCCATCTGATGTTGCGTCTTAAGAACAGCATACCAAGGAGAAACTCTGGTCACTTTCATTGCTTCCAAATCTTTTTGCTTAGAAATATCTATAAGTCAAGTTGACAAAATAACCTTCACTGTCTCATGGGAATATTTCTGGAAGGACAAAGAGAATCTCACTCTATTCATCAAACGATTCAGGTTCTCTTTCCATACAAACTTAAAATCAGTTTGGTTCATATCCAACCAACAAAGTTTGGGGAGTCTGTCACCGGACATAATTATATGTATCCAGTATAAAACTGGTCTCAGCAATGCCTTCATTTCTACTGAAGCTATACCTGTTTCTGCTCTGAGCATACTAACAGGCGTACAATTTGGAATACCAAGCACTGTCCTTAATAAACGATTCTGAGGTGTTTCCAAAACTGTTGTTACAAAACCACAAAAAGACCCACCAAATTTCTGCCCCATATAGGACTTGGGAGAGTAATTTATATTCCAGAAGTTTTAAGGCTGGCTGGATAAGTCTGCCACTGGCAGCTCCCCGGAATCTTAGTATCCCATTCACTGTCTGTAGAAGTTTTAATTTTAGCATTTCAAAATGTTTCAACCAGTCTCCAGTAGTAGTAGTAGTAGTAGTAATAATTCCTTTATTGCTACGACCAATTGGTCAATACAAAATATATGATACAATGCAGTAATATATGCAATACAATAATATAGTCCTTACAAATAAAATTGGAGAGAGAGAAAAGAAATACAAAAATATATCTAGGCCTAAGGCGGGAGTAGGCTGCACTCTATTTACCCCTGCTTGGTTAACAAGACATCATAACTACAGAGCAGGGCCCTGATCAATAGCACAACTACATCATCCACATCTCCCAAGAACCAACTCCCAGCAGTAAACATACATAGGTTACTGTCGCCCGCTCTCTCCTCCTAGCAAGGAGAAAGAGAAAGTTGGCTGCCCTAAACATAAGGTTCTCATTGGGATTGGCCAGAATTGATTTTAGCCTATACTCGTGATTCCCCCACAAGGTGTCTGTGCCAATAAACCCATCGAAGTGGAGGCGAATGTTGGCAGATAGTGGACATTCAAAGACATAGTGAAAAGGGTCCTCGATTCATAGCAAACACTCGCAAATCCTTTGCTGATATGGTATGCCACTCAGGTGTCCTTCCAGGACTTTAGTAGGCATCAGCTGAAATCTAGCCAGTGTTAGTGCTCTCCTTAGCACAAAGCTAGTGATGTAAGTTAGATACGGTTCCAGTTGGTGTGTTGTTTTAATTTTCCCATACAGGGGAGCACTATCAGAAGCGGCTACCCCTGCCAAATCCTGCTGCCTAGAAATGTCAGCTAGACGAGATTCAAACAGCCTTTTCAGAGCGGCCTGTGGGAGGCCTACCAATACCTCCAAGGATAAGCCAATTCCTCTGAGGAGCTCTATGAAATGATGCCTCCATACATGAGTGCTTCTAAAGTTTCCCTGCTCCTCCCAACACTTATATGGGAGGGTATCCTCCACCATACACATTAGTCTAATCCAGAATCTGCATATGGCGACCTGAGCTCTGTAGCAAAGTGAAAAAACACCAGTTTCCACCCTCAAAAAAACCACAGGGGTGTGACAAGGGACACCAAGAATCCTTCTAAGGATCATATTCTGTGGGACATTTAAAGATAGAACATCAAAGCCCCACAGTTCTGCTCCATACAGGACCTGGGGTACCAATTTGGATACCAAAAGTCGTATGGCCGGTTCTACCAATTTACCTCCGCTAGTGGCCCAAAACCTCAGGATCTCTCCTGCGGTTCAATGAGCCTTTAGTTTTGCTACTGCCACTTGATGAGACCAAGAACTGGAGCCGGCAAAGTTTATCCCCAAGTATCGAAAAGAAGGGACATGTTCAATTCTGCAGCCATCCAACACCCAACTACGCGTCCGAGATCTTCTAGGAAAAACCACCAGCTTAGTTTTGTCATAATTAATTATAAGCTTTTCAGCCTTGCAATAGGCACTAAGTACCATCAGAGCCCTTCTCATCCCAAGTTCTGCCGTGGACAGAAGGGCCATGTCATCAGCATAGAGGAGGATTGGCAGAGCGCTATTACTTATACACGGGGCATAGGTTAGTTTATCTCTATAAACATCAATAATATAGTTAATGTAAAACTTAAAAAGAAAAGGGGCCAACACACAGCCCTGCTTGACTCCATGCGATACCAAAATGTCGTTAGTCATATGACCATCTCCTGACAAGCGGACCTTCATATAATTATGCGTATACAGCTCTCAGATAAGGAATAAGAGACACCTATCTATATTCGTAGCAGCCAATTTAGCCCACAATCGGTCTCGCTCAATCATATCGAACGCGGATTTGAGGTCTACAAAAGCGACGAAGAGGTTCCCCTTCCTGATAGGCATATATTTATTAACTAGATGGTCAAGAACAAAGCAGTGGTCTATTGTTGCTCTACCTGAGCAAAACCCTGCCTGTTCTTTATGAAAAATATGCTCCCTTTCCGCCCACGCCTCCATTTTGGCTAGTAAGACTCTACCATATAGTTTGGCCAATACATCTAATAGGCTGATCGGCCTGTAATTTGTCGGGTTATTTTTAGGGCCTTTTTTATAAATAGGTACCACTATGCTCTTGTTCCAGCCTGCCGGGAGGGTCCCCGTCCCATTTATGCTGTTGAAAAGCCTTGTAATGGCAGGTACCCATCAGTCAATGTGTTCCCTAAAAATTTCTCCCGGGATCCCATCCTCACCGGGAGCTTTCCGCAATGGTATAGCCGCAATAAGATCACACACTTCTGATTCCTCCACTGAGCACCACCGAGGATAATTGGCCAAAACGGGGTCTATCCCAGAACTGAAATGGGGAGTACCCAAGGGGGCAAATATCGCCTGGAAATGTCCTATCCACATATTTGCACAGATTTCAGAAACCAGGTCCAGAGAGTTCCTCCCCCACCCCCACCTTAACCAATTTCCAAGATGCTGGCAGTCTCCAGTATATATATATATATATATATATATATATATATATATATATATATATATATATATATATATATATACTTTTTCCGCAACTCAGGATTTGTCCATTCTTGCAGGGCTGGTTTTGCCATGCCCTTACCCAGTCACAGCCCAGCCTGCCAAGTCCTCAGGCTGGCTCTCTCAGCTTTCTTAAAGGAGCCACAGCCCCATCAGGCTGCACCCTGCCACATACGGTGTCTGTGTCCAAGTCTACCCCTGTTGGCTTTGGGGTGGAGACTAGCATGGAGGGATGTCTGCTGGCGGACGTAGCTTCTGTGGAGAAAGCAGGAGCAGTTGTAGCAGGAGTGGTTGCTGTGGGAGTGAGTGGTGTAGGAGCCATATTCACCTGCTTCTGGCCCCTGGCAAAGGTGCAAATATACAGTGGGATGCAACAGTGGCTCCATCCATGCACAGGAATCAGTCAATGAGCTCGTAATAGGGCGATGTTTTTCTCCCGCAGCTGGAGGTGAAGTTGTTGTCCTGGATCTCCTTGTACCACAACTCAGGTCCTTGGCCTGCTGCCAGCACTGGTTCATTTTCTGGGTATAGCCCTGCTGCACCATTTGGACCAAGATCTCTTGAAACACTGCCTCATTTCAGTAGCACTTCACTAGGGCATATTGGAGCTTCTGCTCCCCCATAGAGAGATGAAGACTTTGGTCTCTTCTTCAGTCCAGGGAATGCAGTGTTGGCAGGCTGATTGGTAGGCAGAGAGTGACTACGATTGCGTGGTGGTGGTAGTAGTGGTGCTGATTGTTGCCTGGCTGTTGGTATTATCCATGGCCCCAGCAATGATAATCCTCTGCAAGTTGGTCCTAAGAATGCCAACCAGGACAAGCTAGGAGAATGCATGTTTGAAAATGGTACAACGGGCTTTCATGGCAGACATTACAGGCGTGACAGAAAGAGTGGAGAGAGGGGTCAGAACTGGTCATTGCTCGGAATGCTCTAGGCTTTAGGGTGGGATAAAAATATAAATAAACATTATAGTGCTGGCAGACCTGTAGATGTGCAATGCTGCACACAACTTAAATGATGGGATGTGGACACATGGGCACACACTAACCCACATTTACCCACACGGTGGGCTTTGCATGCTCTGGGTGATGGCCATGTGACCAGTGAGGGCAAACACCTCTATTAAACAGGCAGGTGGACACTCACCTGGTGTGTCCTACAGTCTTGTTTGTCAATACCCATAAGGACAGTGGCTGAGGCTAAGTAAAAGGGAGGCTTTTCCTGTATTACCTTCCTGAAGCCAGGATGGAGAAGAGAGGAGAATGAACCCCATGTTCCCCAAGCGTGGTGAGGGGAATTGAAGGGGCATTGGCATAACTGTCAGGCACATCAGTGTGTGTGCATGTATTGGAGTGGGAGGGGGGTATCATGGCACATCAGTGTGTGTTTTATTTCTTTTGCAATATTTTCTTTAAGAGCAGAGCAGTCCTGGGGCCTAGGGATAGGCAAACATGTCGCAGTTCGGGTTCGGCCGTTCAGTTCGGTCCGGTTTGGTTGGCCCGTTTGGTTCACTGCGTTTGGTCCGTTCGCCGCATTCGGGTTTGGCGGTTTGGTCCGGTTCGGTTGGCCCATTCGGTCCATTCACCGTGCTCAGATTTGGCCATTCGGTTCGGTCATGTTCGGTTCGGTTCAGGCGTTCGGAAAAAGGCTCTCTGTGCAAGAAATGATGACCCCAGACCCATGACGGCGGGTCTTGGAACTGGAGTGGCTGTTTCTTGATGCTTTGGAAAATTGGCTCTTGGTGCAAGGAATGATGGCCCCAGACCCATGACACTGGGTCCTAGGGCTAGAGTGGCAGCTTCTAGATACATATTGGTCACAGCCCTCCCTGCCTGTAACTTGGCCCCAGAACCTTGACAGTAGGTCCTGGGGCTGGTGTGACTGTTTCTTGATGCTTTGGAAAATCAGCTCTGTGTGAGGAACGATGGCCCCAAACCTATGATGGTGGGTCCTGGGGCTAAGGTGGCAGCTTCTAGATATTGGTCACTGCCCTCCCTGCCTGTAACTTGGCCCCAGAACCCTGGCGTTGAGTTCTGGGACTGGAGTGGCTGTTTCTTGATGCCTTGGAAAACTGACTCTCTGTGTAAGGAATTATGGTCAGTCCTGGGGCTAGAGTGGCAGCTTCTAGATATTTGCCACAGCCCTCCCTGCCTGTAACTTGGCCAAAGAACCCTGATGGCAGGTCCTGGGGCTGGAGTGGCTGTTTCTTGGTGCATTGGAATGACATCTCCTTTGTGTGAGGAATGATGACCCCAGACCCATGACGGTGGGTCCTGGGGCTAAAGTGGCAGCTTCTGGATACATATTGGCCACAGCCCTCCCTGCCTGTAACTTAGCCCCAGAACCCTGATGGTGGGTCCTGGGACTGGAGTGGCTGTTTCTTGGTGGGTTGGAATGACATCGCCTGTGTGGGTGGAATGATGGCCCCAGACCCATGACGGTGGGTCCTGGGGTTAGAGTGGCAGCTTCTAGATACATATTGGCCACAGCCCTCCCTGCCAGTAATGTAGCCCCAGAACTCTGGGGCGGGTTCTAATAATCCTATATATAATATGATATCCTATATATAATAATATCCTAATAATTAACTACAAAGGCCTTGTCCTACAAACACACTGTATTGTCTACAACTAAGCTAACTACTATGTATATCTATCTAGTAACTGTCTTTCTAATAACTATCTATATATACAATATTACACAGGGGGAAACACAAAGAACACAGGGCGGGGTACAAAACTGAAATGAAAATCAATCTAATAATATTCCTACTCTAAATAAATCCAAAACTTAAAACAGGGGAAGGAAATCAGGAATGGAATATGAGGGAGAGGGAAAAGGATTCAATGGAGGGGGGAGGGAGGAAGGAAGATTGAACACAGGGAAGACAAGGAGCGGTAAAAACAAAAAATAACACCTAAATCTATCTAATATAATCTAAATAAATGATAATACGGAGATAAATGGGTTGGATGGGTGAAATAGGAGGAGGATGGCAATGGATTAGGAATAGGAAGGAACAAAAACTGCCGGGAGAGAGGGAGCCTTCTGAAATGCCTGCTGTTCAGGAACAGTGACTAGCTCAGAAGGTGTTGGGAAGGGGGGAGGCAATCAGTTTTGTTTCTTGCTGCGCCCGCCTCACCACAAGCCCCATTGGTTCCATGCAGCCTAGCCCATGGCCATTGCAGACTGCGAAGCCAGTGGTCTGAGGTGAAAAGGGATGGTGATTGGGCAGGCTGGCTGTTACCTCCAAGCCTCTCCACCCCTGGTGCCTGAAGTCTACTCCTCAGCTGACTCCCCTTCCCTGTCACGTTTTGCCTTCCAGTGACACGTTTTTGCCACCCAAACTCACCCAAATGCGATCCGAACTGACCGAACTGTTCGGTCATTTTGACGTTTGGATCTAGTTCACTTCGATCAGTTCGTGTTCGGATTCAGTCATCCAAACAGGCCAAGTTTGGGCCAAACTCCAAACTTCTGAACCGCATTTGCTCATCCCTACTGGGGCCCCATGTGGTCACCTATGTTGCCTATGCCTAAAGTTGCCTTTTCTCATTCCAGTTCTTTCTGCTATCTGGGGGCTAGTGCTACCCATGGATCTCTATTCAGCAAAGAACTTACTAGGGGTGGGACTACCGGATCATCCGGTATCCAATACTGCCGGTACTTGTTGTACCAAAAGTATCAGATTAAACCCGGTAATCCGGCCTGTTTACTGGATTCCCCCTTACCGGATTTTTTACATTGCAGCCATTCAAATGAATGGCCGCAATGTAAAAAAACCCCACCAACCCCCCCACTTTACTTTCCCTCCCGAGTCCAGGCTGCACGGGTGGAAGGGGGGACACCCCTCACCCACCCTACCCAGCCTGGCTTTAAAAAAATTCCCCCCCCCAAGTCCCTGATAGTGCAGGCTCCGGGCTGCCGCCGGTGACCCGGAGCCCGCACCAGCAGGTACGATCCCTGGGGTGGGGGGTGGTTTAACACACGCCCCACCCCAGGGATTAGATCACCCTACCAGTAGTCGTACCTCCCCACCCAGGGATCGCCTACCTTGCACTCCGGGCAGCGGCGGCGGTGGCAGCGGTCCGACTCAGGTGGCTTCAGCGCTGGCTGTGGCTGCCGACTTCAGCACTACTAGGCCTTCCGGTGAAACCCGGAAGTTCACTGGAAGGCCTAGTAGCACTGAAGCCGGCAGCCACAGCCAGCGCTGAAGCCGCCGGGGTCGGACCGCCGCTGCCATTGCCTGGAGCGCAAGGTAGGCGATCCCTGGGTGGGGAGGTAGGGTCATCCCTGGGGTGGGGTGTGTGTTAAACCACCCACCACCCCAGGGATCACCCTAGTACCTGCTGGTGCGGGCTCCGGGTCGCCTTGATTTCAGTGGGAACTGAATGCTCAGCACCTCTCAGGAACCCTCCCTCAACTCACAGAACTGAACACTAGACACAGGCCTAAACTCATCAGAACTATCTGAAGTCTGCAGAATCTGTCAAAGCATTTGTTAGAAGTTGGCAAGAGTTAGCAAAAATTAGTGCCTTTGGGGCAGGGAAAAGTGAGTAGATTTGTGACCACATGGCAACAGGCATTTACCACAAGAAATGAACACAAACCTGAGCTGCAATTAAAGCTGATGTGAGATTGACAGATACAAGAGAAATGCCACATCACTCATAAATTAAATTACTAATAAGTCAGGTAAGTGGCCAAAGGGCTCTGAAGGAACTTGAGGAAGTCGCTCTTAAGTGTTGTTATCCAAGATGCATAGGCAAACAAGCATTCACAGCCAAATCTTTGGAAATCTGAGCAAAAATAACAGGCGGTGAGGTAGGTCTGCTAGTGACCACACTAGAATAACTGTGAAGTTAAGCATGCAACATGCAGCGGTCAAGAAGCCACATACATGCTTGCTTGTCTGGACTCTGGCAGGCACAGCTCAACATGTTTCCTTGCTCCTTAGGCCCAGTTAACCCACATGGGGTGGTATCCTAGCCCACTGATGCCCATGGAAGTTTCACCATTGGCATCAGCAGAGCCATGATTTCATCCATATTGTTTAGTAGTGGACTGTAGACCTATGCCAGATTTATATCTCCCTAGTCTGCTTTCCTTGCTGTTTCACTCATCTGTGCTTCACCACTGCAGGCTCTAGGCTAACTCTGCCCAAACACCCCCCACAAATGTCAATTTACTTGTCACCTTCTTTTCCATTCCTTCTCCCCATTATTTTGATATAGACCAGGTGAACCCCAAGCATGGGTCACATTCTCTCAGGCCTTGGCTGGGGAAGGGAAATGTTTAGCGGTTCTGCTACTCAAAGATGTGAGACTGCAGAATTGTCCATTCTCTTAACAGTAGCTGGTGCCCCAACTTCTGGATCATGTTACAATTTCTGGATCATTGTGCCTAAGAGTAAGCTTCTAGCCTTCATGCTTGTGAAGATAAGCTTGTAAATGTGACTCCAATTATACCATGCAGGTTCAAATGCTAGAACGCAAATAAATAAAATGAATCCAAAATGTATTTTTAAAAAGTAATCTCATGATTTTGAGGCCTGTCATGACTTGGAACTGGCAAGGGTCAGGTAGTCAAACAGTGTTAATGTTGTGGCACAGAGCATTAAGTGAATTTGGATCTGCTCTGGATTTGGTTTTCTGCACTGGTCTAGAGGTGGTGGGGTCCATTAGTGGAGAATGTGCTGAAAGTGCCCTTGTCATGGTCAGATCATTATTATTATTATTATTATTAACAAACATTTATATAGCACCAGCAGTGTACCTGGCACTTTACAAAGTAATAAAATAGACAGGGTCCCTGCCCCTAGGGCTTACAATCTGAGAGACAGGAGCTGGGGGAGAGACTTAGGAAGGGGAACAGAGGGAGAGACAAGGGGTCTAACATTCATGAAGATGCGAGGTCTCAAGTGCACGTACTTGGCTTGGTTACGATGAGAATGACAGCAGGCAGGTCCATGTTGCAAGGATAAGGGTAAACCGATCGTAGGTATAGGAATAGTGGCTCAGCAGGATAAAGAGTCAGACAGAGCAGAGCGAAAGAGGTGAGTTTTAAGGAGAGATTTGAAGGTATGAAGGGAGGGGGCAAGGCGGATGTGGACAGGGAGGGAGTTCCAGGCATGGGGGGCAGCAAGTGAGAAGGGACGAAGGCGCTTAGGGGAGCAGGGAAGGCGTGGAAGGGTGAGAGAAGGGACAGAGGAGGAGCGAAGTGCACGGGCTGGAGTATGGAGGGCGATAAGTGCAGAGAGGTAGGGGGGAGCAAGGTTGTGAAGAGCTTTATAGGTGAAGACTAGGAGCTTGTGCAGGATTCGTTCAGGAAGGGGAAGCCAGTGAAGCGAAGAGAGGAGGGGCTGCACATGGTCGAAGCGACTGGCGAGGTAGATGACCCTGGCAGCAGAGTTTTGGACAGAGATGAGGGGAGAAAGGTGAGACCGGGGAAGGCCAGTGAGAAGGAGGTTACAGTAATCGAGGCGAGAGATGACCAGAGCATGAACAAGAGTTTTGGCAGACGAGACAGAGAGAAAAGGGCGAATCTTAGCAATGTTATGGAGGGAGAAGCGACAGGATTTAGCAACAGAGTCAATGTAGGGTTTAAAAGAAAGGGCTGAGTCAAAGATGAAGCCTAGGCTACGGGCTTGGGGGACAGGCAGGATGGTGACTCCATCAATAGTTATTGACAGTGAGGAAGGAGAGGAAGGATGAGGGGGGAAGATAAGGAGTTCAGTTTTAGCCATGTTGAGTTTGAGTTGACGTTGAGACATCCAGGTAGAGATGTCAGAGAGACAGTTGATGAGACGAGCTTGAACAGAGGGAGAGAGAGAGGGAGTAGAGAGATAGAGTTGAGTGTCATCAGCATAGAGGTGGTATTGGAAGCCATGGGAGGCAATGAGTTTGCCTAAGGATGAGGTATAGATCGAGAAGAGGAGAGGGCCAAGAACAGAGCCTTGAGGAACACCAACTGAGAGGGGGAAGGAGGAGGAGGCGGAGTTGGAGAGAGACACATTAAAGGAGCGGTCAGAGAGGTAGGAGGAGAACCAGTTATGGACAGAGCCACAAAAGCCAAGGGAGTGAAGGGAATCCAGCAAGAGTGAGTGGTCAACAGTATCGAAGGCAGCAGAGAGATCAAGGAGGACAAGAATGGAATAGAGACGTTTAGATTTAGCCACCAGAAGATCGTTGGTGATCTTAGCGAGAGCAGTTTCAGTAGAATGAAGGGGGCGGAAGCCAGATTGGAGGGGGTCAAGGGAGGAGTTGGAGGATAGGAAGTCAAGGCAGCGGGAGTAGACAACACGTTCAAGCAGCTTGGAAGCAAAAGGAAGGAGTGAGACAGGACGATAGCTAGAAGGGTCAGAGGGGTCAAGAGTGGACTTTTTGAGAATAGGAGAGACTGTGGCATGTTTGAAGGCAGAAGGGAAAGAGCCAGTAGAGAGGGAGAGGTTGATGATGTGCAGGAAGGAAGGGGCGACAGTGGGAGTAATGGAGGTGAGGAGGCGGGAAGGAATGGGATCAAGGGGGCAAGTGGAAGGGTTGGAGGAGGAGAGCAGAGAGGAGATTTCCTTAAGGGAGGCAGGGGAGAAGGAGGACATGAGAGAAGGAGGGGGAGGAGGGAGAGGGGTGGGAGTGGGAAGAGAGGAGTGGGAAGCGATGTCGAGGCGGATCTTGTCTATCTTGGAGGTGAAGAAGGAGGCAAGATCCTGAGCAGAAAGGGAAGAAGGAGGGGGAGGACAGGGAGGCTTGAGGAGGGAGTCAAAGGTAGAGAACAGGCGGCGAGGGTCCCGAGAACAGGACTCAATGCGGGAGGCATAGTAGTGTTGTCTAGCAAGGGAGATAGCAGAAGTAAGGGTGGAGAGACAGAATTTGAAGTGAAGGAAGTCAGCGTGAGAATGGGATTTGCGCCAGAGTCGTTCAGCAGCACGAGTGCAAGAACGGAGGTGGCGGATACTAGGGGTGAGCCAAGGACGGGGGTTGTGGGAGAAGGCAGGGCGGGAAGAGAGAGGGGCATGGGAGTCAAGTGTGGAGGAGAGAGAGGCGTTGAGAGCAGAGACAGCGGAGTCAGGGGAGGAGGAAGAGAAGACTGTAGGAAGAAGGGGAGAGAGAGAGGAGGCAAAGTCCAGGGGATCAATAGCTTGAAGGTCACGGAAGGGGCGTAGAGAAGGGGAAGAGGAGGGGGGACAGTGGGAAATGTTGAAAGAGGCAAGGAAGTGGTCTGATATAGGATGAGGATCGAAGGAGAGATCAGCGACAGAGCAGTTTCTAGAGAGGACAAGATCAAGAGAATGGCCATTAGTATGGGTGGGGGAGTTGGTCCAAAGGTGGAGGTTGAAGGAGGAGGCTAGGGAGAGGAAGCGAGAGACTGAGGGCTGAGATGGGTCATCAACATGAATGTTGAAGTCACCAAGGATGAGAGTGGGGATATCAACAGAGAGGAAGAAAGTGAGCCAGGACTCAAAGTCAGAAAGAAAGGAGGAGAGAGGACCAGGGGGACGGTAGATGACAGCAACACGTAGATGGAGGGGGGAGTAGAGGCGCACGGAGTGAGCCTCAAAGGTATGGAAGGAGAGAGAGGGGGGAGGAGAAATTGGTTGGAACTGACAGGATTTAGCAAGAAGGAGGCCCACCCCACCACCCCGTCCTTCAGGGCGGGGTTGGTGAGAGAAGGAGAGACCCCCACAGGAGAGGGTAGCAGGCGTGACAGAGTCCGAGGGAGTGATCCAAGTTTCAGTAAGGGCAAGGAGCTGGAGGGAGCGAGAGAGGAAAAGATCATGGATATAGGGAGCTTTACTGATAGATGAGCGACAGTTCCAGAGGGAGCAGAAAAATGGTAGTTGATGAGGGGGGAGGCAAGGAATAGGGATAAGATTGGGAGAAGGGGAGCGTCGTGGTAGGCTAGAGACAGGAGGAATAGGGATAAGATTGGGAGAAGGGGAGCATCGAGGAAGGCTAGAGACAGGAGTGGAAGGGGAGCAATGAGAGAAAGTAGCCAAGGGAGCAAAGGATGTATGGGGGAGGTTAGAGAGTGGTGATCGGTTGGGGGGAGGAAGAAGCTGGGAGGAGAAAAGTAGAGGAAGAAAAAGATGGACAGGAAGAGGAGAAGGAGAGGAGGGAAAGAAAAGGCGAGAAAATAGGGCAGACATGTTAGTGAGTAAGATAGGAGGGGGAAGTACAGTAGAAAAGAAATGGAGAAAAGTACCTGTAAGGCGTACGCCGTTAGGCGTGTGCTTTTCGGCCCGCTGGTCGGTGGAGCTTGGGGCGGCAGGAAGACCAAGCCCCAGAAGAGTCGTGGTGGTCCTCGAGCGATGACAGCCGAGGATGCTGGGAGCGTATGCAGACGAGCTGCAACCTCACCATTATCTCCTTCAGACCCAGCTCCTGGAGCACGTCTGCCCCCAGAAAGGTGTGGAACCAGTTAAACCAGGGGCGGCTGGTGGGTTTTGATATTGGAGGGGCACTGGGGCAGTAAGGTCGGCAGGTCTAGGGGCGGAGCCAGGGGGATGGTAGGTGGAGCCGGGGGGACGGTAGGCGGAGCCAGGGGGACGGTAGGCTAGTGGCATGGCATAACCCAGCAGCAAGGAGTTCCCAGGATTAACATCGGATGGAAGAAAACACAGTCTACATGCACATCAAGCTTAAAATAAATAATTTATAAACCCAAATCACAGGGAAACAACCAAAACACGCATAACACTGGCATAACACTGACAAAACCCAGCAACAAGGAGTTCCCAGGGTTAATATCGGATGGAAGAAAACACAGTCTACATGCACATTAAGCTTAAAATAAATAATGTATAAACCCAAAACACAGGGAAACACCAAAAAAACCCTGGTAAAACACTGGCGCAAAACTGGCAAAACACTGGCATAACCCAGCAGCAAGGAGTTCCCAGGGTTAACATCGAATGGAAGAAAACAGTCTACATGCACATCAAGCTGAAAATAAGTAATTTATAAATCCAAAACACAGGGAAACACCGAAAACACTGGCATAAAACTGGCAAAACACTGGCATAATCCAGCAGCAAGGAGTTCCCAGGGTTAACATCGAATGGAAGTAAACAGTCTACATGCACATCAAGCTGAAAATAAATAATTTATAAACCCAAAACACAGGGACCCATCAATCTTACCACACACATCCCATTTCCAGCATTTTGAACACAACTGAAAAAAATCGCATGACTTGCAGTGACATCTCTCAGGATTTCCAAACCTCAATTTTACCACACACAGTCCCCCCTGCTCTAACCCACTAGCCCCCACTCCCCTCCCTGAGAACCCAGGAGTCCTGGCTCCCAGCCCCCCCTGCTCTAACCCACTATCCCGCACTCCCTTCACCCCCCACCGTTCCCCAGTGTCTCCCAGGCTAGGGGTCTGGGATCATGGAAGGGTGTGTGTGTGCGAGACTGGGGAATGTGGGGGAGGGTGGGTGTGCACACCCACCCTCCCCCCCATTCCCGTCTCGCACACCCTCCCCCCCTTCCATCCCAGGCTCCTAGCCTCTGCTCCCCGAGTCCCCCCTGCCGCTCACCCCCCCCCTTCCCCAGTGTCTCCCAGACTGGGGGCCTGGGATCATGGAAGGGGGGGAGGGTGTGCGAGACTGGGGAATGGGGGGAGGGTGGGTGCACACATCCACCCTCCCTCCCATTCTCCAGTCTCACTCACCTTCCCCCCCTTTCCATCCCAGGCCCCCAGCCTCTGCTCCCCGCCCCCCCCCCC
>QEPC01010235.1:2862461-2891705 GCA_003113815.1 Sphenodon punctatus
GGGGGGGGGGGGGAAGGGCTTAAATGCCATCTCTTTTAGGTTGCCTTCCCCCCACCCCTTCTTCTGGCATTGAGGCTCCACGGTGGCCACACCAGAGTAGTCGTCCTGCCGCCTCACTCTCCTGCCATCTGTTCGCTCTATGTGGGCAACGAGCCCCGATGTGGTCCCCTCTTTTTGCAGCCGGAATCTTATGGCAGATCTAAAAAAGAGCATAAAAAGATAGGAACAAGTGCCATACTGTGTCAGACTGTGTCAGGTCTGTCAAGCCCTGCCTGCATTCTGTCTCCACAAGTGGGTGGACTGGGAGGCCAATCTGTCTCTGCAGGGGACATCCGTTCTTAACAGGTCATAGGACAATTCATTCCCTGTTGTTCCAGTCTCCATGCCTTACCTTGCATGTGGCGATTCCGTCGCCCTTGTCATAAAACCTCCAGACAGCCGATCTTGTCCGCCGAATGTCTGGGGGTGTCACTGGCGACCTCGGCCTAGGGATCCTCCTTGGCCTGGCAGTGGCACCAGGGCTGGGGCCGGCATCTGATTCCTCTCTGAAATGGGAACACATTAAGAACACCAAAGTAATATGCATTTATGATGATGCCTCTAGTCCTCCCTCCTTGGGGCGCTTGGGATGGCAATGGAGAGACCCTGTCTGGCATATGCAAATCCTGCCCTCCTTGGGGTGCTAGTAGCAATGGCAACGGGCGATGTGACCCTGGCTGGCATGTGCAAATCCTGTCCTCCTTTGGGTGCTGCAGAGGGATGTGACCCTTGCTGACACGTGCAAACCCTGCCCTCCTTGGGGCGCTATGGATGGCAACTGGAAAGACCCCTGGTGGCTGGCATATGCAAATCCTGCCCTTGGGGAGCTAGGGGATGCTAGGGATTGCAACTAGAAAGGCCCTGGCTGGCACCTGCAAATTCTGCCCTTCTTGGGGTGCTTGGGATGGCAATGGGGAGACCCTGACTGGCTGGCATGTACAAATCCTGCCCTTCTTTGGGTGCTGCGGAGGTGGGAGACCCTGGCTGGCATGTGCAAATCCTGCCCTCCTTTGGGTGCTGAGGAGGGATACGACCCTGACTGGCACGTGCAAATGCTACCCTTCTTTGAGTGCTAGTAGTGACGGCAACTGGAAGTACCATTGCTGGCACGTGGAAATCCTGCCGTCCTTGGGGCGCTATGGATGGCAACTGGAAAGACCCTGGTGGCTGGCACGTGCAAATCCTGCCTTTATTTGGGGGTGCATAGAGAATGGGATGGCAACTGAAGAGTAGAGACCCTTGCTAACCTGGCACATGTTTTGGTGGGGGTGCTGCTCGTGCTCGTGCCTTACTGCTGGAAGAGCCCCCCACCCTACAGTACTCTCTCTCTGTGGCAGACATCCTCTGCTACCTGCTGATGCCCACTTTGTGCCTGACTGATGCCCGCCACCCGTGTGCCCACCCGTATGCCAGATAGAGCCTTAAATTTCTTGTCCTCCAAAGTAAAAAAAAAAAAAAAAGTTTACAAACTTGGCAGCAGTGGCAGCAGCACCTCCTGTGCCTGCCGGCTCTGGCTCCTCCTCCACCACCGAAGGTCCAGCAGCAGCCGGAGGAACTTCTTCCTCCACCACCGGCCCCGCCACCTTGGCCTTTCCCCAGGCCCGACGTTTAATGGTGGTGGCACTGCTCTTAATTTTGCCATGGAGAATATAAATAATACTCTTATTAATCAAAGCAGCTTCCTTGCATTTTCCCAGTTTTTAACAATTGCATAGATCCCTGCTACCAGTAAGACAGTGCATATGTCCTTATAATAGTCCAGCAGGGGGATCTTTAGCAGTATGCCTAGCAATGCAATTTCTGGTGTAAAGAGTAACACCAGACCAGTTGCTGTCAATGTATCTACTCTCCAGAACTCTAGTACTTCAGTTCACTGCCAGTAGCAAGGAATAAGTGTCCCCACGTTCTGCACAACTGTGCCCGCAAAGGTCTGACTTGGATCTGCTGTACTTTGCTTGTACAAAGTGTAAGATAACAATCTTAGTGTCAATTTCATCTGCAGCTTTTCTGTCTCAAGGACATTGGCATGTTTGTACATTCCTTGTTTGATCAAGTCTATTTGAGCTGTTTTCAGAATACTATAATGTTACCAGTGCCCTATTATTACACCTTTGGGAGACAAGTAGTCTAAGATAATCTTTTCTAGAGGCTTCAGAAGTCTGGTGTATTCCTTATGTGATATTGAATTATCAAAAATACTCTTGGAGATATTCAAGGTAACTGGCATGTTCTATCCCTAGACTTTCCAGACCCTCCAATGACTTGAAATTACCATTCTTAAATGGTTTACTTAATAATGTTTTTTCTTTTTAATGACTTGATTAAATTTGCTGCTATTCCTGATCTTTTGACCTGCATATTATCTTTTGCGGAATAAGGGGGTAGCATCAGTTCTGTGCTATTTGTATGTATACACATGGTACTGTGAATACAAATCTCAGTATGAAAGCAAACTAGGAGGAAACTTGTTTAAAATCCTAAGTGCTTTGTCAGTCTTGCTTATGAAACTTATTCCCTACAGCTAATAATGAATAGTGCACTTCTCATCTTCGAAGTGCTTTGTAAACAGCTAACTGTAAGAATTAATAGCCAGATTTTAAATGACAAATTTTGACCCAACATGCCAGTTTTTGCACTATAAAGAAAATAAATCGCAATTCTGTAGACTATGGCTACTCCAAGGATTTGAAAGTGCTTTATGCAGGTTAGTAAATTAGGCTATGCACTGCCATGCTTTCTATTGAATATTTCTGTGCTGTGAAGATGAGTAACAAATGCATCAAATGATTTGGTCATGGCCACATAATGATTTTTGATCAGGTAAAGGTAGTTTATGGATGTGTAGCTGTTTATCCATCAGCTTTTAGACATCAGTCCTAAACACCTGCTAGACTCTCATACTCTGCCTTTCCTGTTTTCTCAAATTCCAAGTAAATCTGAATAAGCATAATTCTTGGCTTTATAAAGCCTTTAAAAAAAAAAAAAGTCATATGTTTAATAGAAAATTGTTATGCACAGAAAACCGACTACAAGAACTGAAAGTCGGTTTCCCCTGACTGCAAGAGCATTTTTACTTAGAGGAAAGGTAAGCTTTAAAAGAGATAATGTAACCATAAAAGCTTCTAGGAGGAGGCCTCCGAACCAAGTATAGTGTTGTGACAGGACAACCCCGATGGGAGAGTTCTGACAGGATCAAGTCTATTACTCTGTGTTCCAATTTCCCACTGCAAAGACCCTGCTAAGCTTCCACCAGCAGTGGTTCATTGATTTTTCTCCACCTTCTACAGTGATACAGGTTCTCCAATACAACATGTATCTTCACGGAGCTGCGAGGCAAAGTACCTGGTTGGTATTCTTCCAGCTTTCACTTTTTCTCTGTCTCCCTGCCAAAGTGCTTTCTGAGCTTCTTATAACATGCAGTTGTCTATAAGCCAATTCCATAATAAAAAAACCTTCTGTTTAGAATAATAAAGGCTCTTGCAAATTCAATCATGGGACTAAAAAGCATGGAAATTCCAAGTTAAGACTCTTGCCTTAACTTGCAAGCCATGTAAGCGGTAAAGAAGATGTACAGTCTCACATATTGTGCTTGATTCCAACTTAAGCTCCATGCCTCCACACTTTGCATTGGTCTTTCAGTCCCAGTCCTCTTTCTCTGCAGGCTGGGGGCAACACTGAAGCTGGGGAATAGAGGAGCAGCACTAGGGGGAGCCTGGGACTGGGAGAGCAGGGGTTGTGGGTGGGGATTGAGAGGCAGCTAGACTTGCACCAGCAGGAGCACCCTGCAACATCTTAGCTCCTCAGCCACCATGCTCAGTCACAACAGCCTAGCTGCCCCTCCCCCCCGCCCCCCAGGTCTCCTGTTGCCCCTCAAAGAGTCCCTTCAGCATCAGCTTTGGTGCTGCCCCTAAATCCCATCCACAGCTCCTGGTGCCCCAGCTCTGTGCCCCACGTCAGCTGCTACCCCTCAGTCCCCACCCGCAGTTCCTGCTCCCCCAGCCCTGATCTTTTCCCACCTCTGCCACTGTCCCTCAATCCCCACCTGTAGCCCTTGGTCTCCCACTCCTGACCTCCCCCCAGCCCTGCTGCTGCCCCTCAATCAACGCCTGAAGCCCCTGATTCCCCCAGCCCTGAGCTCTTCCCCAGCCGTGCCACTGCCTCTCAGCACCCACTGTAAGACCTGGCTTTTTCGCCAGGCTTTTGGCAGGGAGATGGGTAGTGGGAGGAGGGAGTGGGTGTGTGTGTCGTTTTTGTCTTGGAGACCTTTTATATTGATATTTATGGTATTTATTTGTATTGTTTTATTGTAAACCACCGTGAGCTGCCATAGGCAGGAGCGAGCAAGATAACATTGTTTGTATTAATTAATTAATTAAATAAATAAAACAGCCGTAGCCCATTCTCATTTACTCCTGAGCTTATCACAGCTCTGCCATGCCCCTCAATCAATACCTGCAGCTCCAGCCCTGAGCTCTCCTAGCTGTGCTGCTGCCTCTCAATCCACACCCACAGCCCCTTCTTCTCCAACCCTGCCCCCCCAGCTCTGCTGCTGCCTCTCAGTCCTCATCTGCAGCTCCCACTCTTCTAGCCCTGAGGTCCTCCCCAGCTCTCCTGCTGCCCGTCAGTCCCTACCCACAGGCCCTTCACTGCATCTCTCCCTCTGCCGTTCAATCCCCAGTTGCAGCCCTGCTCCCTAGCTCTACCACTGTCCCTCAGTTCCCACCCGCAGCCCCTGCTCTCCCAGCCCCGAGCTCCCCAAACCTTTCCTGCTGCCCCTGAATTTCCACCTGCAGCCCTACTCTCCCAGCCCTAAGCTCTCTCCCCAGCTCTACCGCTGTTCCTCAATCCCCACCTGCAACCCCTGCTTTCCCAGCCCCTGGTTCCACCCAGCTCTGCTGTTACTCCCTCCCCATCTTCAGTGTTGCCCCCAAACTACAGAGGAAGAGGATTGGGATTGAAAGACCACTGCAAAGTGTGGGGGGCATGGAGAGTAAGTTGGAATCAAGCACAATATTTGAGACTGTAGAACATCTTCACTGCTTACCTAGCTTGCAAGTTAAGGCCAGGAGCCTTAACTTGGAATTTCCATGCTTTTTAGTGTATGATTGAACTTGCAAGAATTATTCTAAACTGGAGGGGTTTTTATTATAGAATTTCATCGTTTTTTGAGAAGATTTGCAATGCAGAAAAAGGTTGCAATACAGAAAATTCTTCCTGCTAGTGCGTTAGGAATGTTGACTAGCATAACAGTAACATTTCTGATTTTCAACGGCTTACCATTCATAACTTTTAACTTATAAATGTTCTGATTATTTGTACATCATTGTATTCTGTGTGTCACAAGGATTCATATGACACCAAATATCAATGGTGTGCATATATGCATTGTAGAACTACAGTAATGTGTGTGTTTACCATAATCCATGACATATTTCTGATAATCGTAAGCGTACAATATTACATGAAGCCTTCTGTCACATAGCCACCATGTGTTTGGCACTTAGCCAAACTTGTAGTATGATGTAAAACCACCCACTGGACATTCAGATTACAGTTACAAGTGGACTGTTTATTTGATCATGGTGTTTTTTTTTGTAGACAATAGGAAGAAATTAGAAGCAGATTAACAAATATTATATGGAAAAAATTACTTTTTAAACTTATCATAACACTACTTTGTTCTTTCCTAGTCGTCTTAACACATTGTCAACTGGGAGAGGCTCGCTGGGAGGGGATGGGTGGCAGGATTGGGGGCAAGGGGGGAACTAGGTGGTGGTGGAGGGGCTCACTGGCAGGGGATGGGGGCAGGATTTGGGAGACTAAGAGGGCTCTCTGCGATGGGATGGGACAGAATTGAGGAGCTGGGGGGGCTTGCATTGGGGGAATAGGGGTTCGGGAGGGGTTTTCTGGGAGGGGATGGGGCAGCATTGNGGGGGGCTAGGGGGCTCTGGCAGCCGTGGGTTGCTAGGGCTGTGTCTGTGCCTGGCACCGGGGGTGCCGCGTAGGAGGCTGTGGGGGTTGGGGGCAGCATTGGGGGGCTAGGGGAGGGGCTGGGGAAACATTGGGGGATGGGGTGGGCTCACTGAGAGGGGTCCCCCAGTGTGCACCCCAGAGTGGGGCCTTTGAAAACCTCACACAGTAGCGTGTGTGTGTGAGACTAGGATTCCAGTGGCAGCAGCACCAGGTGAAGCAAGCGTGCAGGCAGGCAGGTAGGTGAGAGCGGGGTAGAAAACCCTAGCCCTCTCCTACTGAGAGGGCTTGCCTCCCCCCCCCCCCCCCCATTGCTCCTGGGCTGCTGCTTAGCAAAGCCTCCTTGTCCGCGGCACTCAAGATATTGGTGGGGGCACTGGCATGGACTGCTCAACGGCGGCAAGGGGTGTGGGGCAGTGTGTCTCCTTCCCGATGCCTTAAAACCCCAGGGTACAATTGCTCCGAGCCCCACTGAGGAGAGAAACAGGGAGGGAGAATAAAGTCCCCCGCTCGGCTGTTAACACCACCATGTTGCATAACTCTCTTTCCCATAGCCTAAAATGGAGATTTCAACAGCTTATACCTTTAAAACGACTCTGTTTTTAAAATAAATAAATAAATAAAATAAGTGAAGGCAGCCCTGACCCTTGGGCTTGATTTTTCTGAAAGGTGGTCATTTTCTCAGACATAAATTTAAAACCCTGAAGGCTGATCAGTTCCAGACAGTCAGAAACTGACAAAAAAAACCCTGCTCCTCAGCGTGTAATATCTAAACTGCTGTATCCTAGCCATTTTTCATCAGATTTGGCTGACATTTTCACAGCATGAACCTCTCACACAAGAAACCCTCCATGCAAAATTCTACAATGATAGCCTAAATCATCTTTATTTTATAAGCAATAGAATATTGGTGCGTTATAATGGAGAGTGCAAGATGCCTTAATTATCCAGGCACTATCATGCCTGGATAATTAACTTCATCAGCTCCAAGGGCAAGCTGTTAAATACCTTTGCAATGACAGGCTGCTACAGTGAGCCAATCCTATGATAAGTTGCCACCAGCAATCTGTCACAACTACCAGAAACTACTTAAAGCCTGTTTTAAAATTGCATTAAATTGTCGTTTAAAATTATTTTAACCTTAATTGAATTTTCTGAAAGGTTTCAGAGATACATGATGATAGTATGTGTGCAAGGAAGAGGTTCATTAGTGCTACTAATTCTTGCTGCATTTTAAAGATAAGTGCCTTAGAATTGTTTGAAAAATTTCTGTGCTTTTACTACGTTTTTATATATGTAATTTTATATTTTATGTTTAATATATCTTTTATATTGTATATCTTTATATTTTTGGTTGTGAGCTGCCGTGTGAGCAAGAAGGTGTGGCATATAAGATTATTGAAATAAATAAATGCAGAGTGCTAATTTTCAAGCATAAAAAACCCCCAATGTAATTAGATGGTTTTTTTTGCACCATTTACAGGTTCAGTGTGGTGACTTCCCTCATCTGTTGGTGTATGGACCTTCGGGATCTGGAAAAAAGACGAGAATAATGTGTCTTCTAAGGGAGCTGTATGGTGCGGGAGTGGAAAAACTGAGGATTGAACATCAAAGTATAACAGTAAGAAATAGTTTCATAAGACAGTGAATAAGAAATGCCTATATGCTAAGCAGGTCTTTCTATAAGAGTCACTGTAGTAAAACAAAGGTCAGTGGTTTCACAGTGTCTAGATTTTTGTCCTCTAAGTAGGAAGTTCAAGCTCCGTTTTATAAAATTGGTTAAATTGGTCACTTGAACATTTTTCTCTTATCAAGTAATTTCAGTTCTTTAGTCCGCCCCCCCCCCAGTCTGCACTTATAGGGTCTGTACTTAGCAATCAGTACTAAGGGCTTGATTCTGATCTCCGCTGCATTGGTGTAAATCAGGAGTAATTATTGGTCTCACTAGTGTTGCATTGGATTTGAACCAGCGAGAGACTGAGATCAAAATCTGGTCCAGCACTTGAATTTAGACTTCAGGCAGACTCGAATCTGAGCTAGCTGGCAATCAATAGCACTTAGTGTGTCTATACTGTGATCCTTACTTATAAAACTTTCACGGTCACTGTCTTTCTCTCATGTATGCCAGTTGCAATTTATTATATAATCATTCCCATAGTGACAGTTTCAGCAAGAGAAGTGATCTGTTCAGTAGTTAGCTGCCTGGGGAGCTAGACAGCCACTTGACAATCTATTATTCAAGATGCTGTTTTGTCAGTTCAAAGAGCTTCTGTGGAAGGCTTATGTTTTGGTCAGCAAAATACAAAGAGTACTGGCAATATTTAATGATCGGGTAAATGGATGCGTTTCCCTCCCACTATTCCTTTTTACCTCCTTCAGTGATGATCCAAATCTGGTATCTGGCATGGTGGACACAGCTTTGGCTGTTCCCGAGTCATTTTGTTTAGGGGAGTTTAAGTTCCTTTCAGTTATATTTTCAAGAGAGACTTGTTTCATAGCTAACATATAATTTTCGTCTCTGATTACTCTTTTTGCCTCTCAACACTAGGTGGAGCTTTAATGTTGTATTTTAGGATGGGGAAAACAAGCATATGGTGGAGCAAATGTGCCGGCAAAGCTTTCTGGTAACTGGCATGGGAAAAGGCACACCAAGTGTACTCCTTCTTTGTAACTCAGAAAAGAGGGACAGATTGCAGTGTTCATATTTTTAAATGCTTTAAAATTCACATGTTGCCATAGAACAAAAAAAAATAATCTCCTGAGAAATCATTTGAATTGGAAGGAATTCATATCATCATGGAAATACATTTAAACTCCTTGTATACATATGGAAGGCAGAAATGTACCCAGTTAGAGTGGTAAAATGCAGTGTGCTGTTTAACTGTCTAGCTCCAAATTTAGAGGAGAGACAAATGGTAATGTAAATTATGCTAGTTACAGACCTGTAATTGCTCGCTGAGAATGGAAAGATGTTGCCATAGCAGGAAAAGCAGCCAATAGGATATAACACATCGTGAACATCCCTATGACCTGATGTTCTCGGTTGTCTTTTCTGCTACTACCTCACAGCTTGTAAGTTATAATTTACTGATGTGAAAGGTAAACTTTTTAAAATTATTTTTTAAATAAAGCCCCTCAGTTTGACCCACTTTTCAGCTATGTTATGCACCCAGTTTCAGAATGCAAAAACCAGGGCATTTGATTTTCAAAAGCAGACTGAATAATGAAATACTGAAATAATGAAATAACTTACAGTTGTTTACATACATAATTTAAACCCTTTGCAAAAACTTTACCCTTTTCTTATGGTGTGCTGGTAAATGTAAACATGCAGAAAAAATACAGTGAATGCTTTAGCCTGTAGAAAATAAATCTATATAGCAGAAACATGAATGTGAAGTAGAGCTCATTTCGGAGCCAAGGTCTCGCTGCAAGTGTGCACTCCTGTCCTTCGTCTCTCTCCTGTTCTTGTGGACCTTTACTATATCTGTTGTGTTGGCAATAGCATTAATCTAATGGCACTATAAGCAGTCGGGGCGAGAAATTGGTTTGAATCATAGCTATAGATTAACTTCTCATGTCCCCATCTTCACTGTTCTCTTTTCATTTACAGTTACTTTTGAGCATTAGGCAGTGGGAGTCTTTAAAACGATCATCAGACTATGAACATTGCTAACTGATGCAACTGTGTTATTGCCCTAGCAGGCTCGGGCAACTTGCAAAGAGCCCTGCCAAGAAGGAGTTTTTGGTCAGGGTGTGCAGGGATGGAGTGCTGACATCACTCACTCTAAAAACTTTCTTCCTGGCAGGGTTTTCTGGGAGCTGGGGTTGTGCTGTCTTCATGGGTAAGCCCTGCCCTCCACCCTGAGACCCTGCTCAGGGGCCCCCTTGGGGGGCCATAATTGGGACATGACCCTGGGCCCACCACAGCCTTGCAACATCACTGTCGCCATCAGACATTTATTTATTTTATTTATTTATTTATTTATTTAAAAAACTTGTTAGCCCGCCCCTCCTGCCATAGGCAGCTCGGGGTGACTTACAGCAATAAAAAACAATTAACACATCATAAAAGGAGGAAACAGAGAAAACAACCCCCCGCCCACTACCCCCTACGCCCACCAAACGTCTGGCGGAACAGCCAGGTCTTGTAGTTTTTCCGAAGAGGGCAGGTCCAGGGCCAGCTGGGCCCCCACCGGAAGGGAGTTCCATAGGTGCAGCCACCGAGAACGCCCTCTCCTGCATGACCACCCGAGAAACTCGGGGGACCTCGAGCAGGGCATCCCAGGACACGGGGAGTGAGGTGGTCTCGCAGATAGGCAGGGCCCAGACCGCTTAGGGCTTTATAGGTTAAAACTGACACCTTGAATCGGGCCTGGAAAACCACCGGCAGCCAGTGCAGAGAGTGGAGCACTGGTGTAATATGCTCCCGACGACCCAGTCCCACTAGGAGACGGGCAGCCACATTCTGCACCAGCTGCAATTTCCAAACCGTCACCACGGGTGACCCCACGTAAAGTGCGTTACGGTAGTCTAGTCGAGAGGTGATGAAATCATGGATGACAGTGGCCAGGTTAGAGTCCGAAACAAACGGCCGAAGCCGTCGCACCAGATGCAACTGGTGGAGAGCACTCCTCGACACAGCCTCCACCTGGAGATCAAGGCAGAGCTGCGCATCAAGGAGCACCCCTAGACTCCGTACCTGGGAGGTCAATGGAGGACAGACTCCCATCAATGATGGGGGCCACCAATTCCATCGCCTTACCCACTAACATCACCTCCGTCTTGTCAGGATTCAGCCGCAGTCGATTAACCCTCATCCAATCCCTCACAGCCGCCAGACACCGAGTAAGCACTGAGACTGCCGGGCCTGGGTCTGTTGAAAAAGAGAGGTACAGTTGGGTGTCATCAGCATATTGATGGCACCGTACACCGAACCGTATTGCCGAGCGGCTGCATATACACGTTGAACAGGAGAGGGGACAGAACAGAACCCTGCGGATCTTTGAGAGCTCTGCATGTTGCATCAAGTCTCAGCCCAAAGTCCCCCAGTTCATCGCTGCATGCAGGGCTCTCCTATCCAAGTTGGCCATCTGATTGGGGAGTGGGAAGCAGAGTGCCTCCCCTATTCCTGGAGTGCTGCAGACCAGGCTCTCCTACTACTCCCTTGATTAAATGGAGAGTCTCCTCTCTCTGGTGAGTAGGCATCTTTGCCTGATCAGCGGAGAAGACTTTAACAGCCCTGACTAGCCTATATGTTCTGCTACAACTTGGCATATCGCACATCTATCAGATAACTCAAGAAACGTTCAGCTACATCGATAGCACGTTAACTCTGCTGTATTTCTTGCTAACTTATATTTTCTATATATACCTTTTGACCAGAAGAGTTGAAGTTCATAAATGTAGTTCACATTGTGTTGCAACCTTAATCACATTCAATGCTGTCTTCTATGAATCAATATGTAATTTTATATACCGTTAAGCTGGAAATAGATGGTAAATATTCTTTCTAAGCCATTCTTTATCAAGCTACGGACACTCTGTTGCTGAAGTCAGGTTGATGTAATATAAGAAATATTCTATTATGTATCTTTCAATTGGTTTAATTGTTGAAGCTCTTAAAATTCCTTTTGGACATAATTTTAGATGTGACTAGTTTATGTGGAAAACATGTTTGCTAGAGGAAACATGTTTATGGAGGAGGGCCAGTTAGCTGATTTTTTTGTTCCATTGTTTTTATGGAGTGAAGCAACTATTGAGCAAAGCACTCTTGCAACTGAGCATGAATAGACGGCCATAAGAAGCTGTTTAGAAACAGATTGCTCTAGTTTCAGTGGGAGTTTTCTCCTACACATCATTTGCTGAGTTTTGGTAATATGCATTTTTTTTCCAGCCAAAAGCCAGTTTTGATTGTGCCTGGTTGCCCTCTAATCCTTGCTTGGGGATTGCCCTAAAACACAAAACTATTTCCTTACAGGACATCTTTTCAGATGTCTGAAAACTGCCCCCCCCCCCCCAAATGATCCCTTCAAAAAGACAAGATCTCTCATCTGATGCCTCTGCTAATCCTGATGGTTGGATCTGTTTTGGCAGCAGCCAAACAATATAATTACTCCTGCTCTTCACTTACCTGGGGAGAAGCATTCATAGGTCCTATCTGAAACCAGATTTTTTTGTGTCCCATAGTCCATTTTCAAACTACAGCACTTGCCAGATGATAATTCTTAAAACCACAGTACTGAGTTTTCTAATTACTGTTATTAAAATCTAACATTCCTTCTTTGCAGGCTCCTTCTAAAAAGAAAATTGAAATCAGCACCATTGCAAGCAACTACCATCTTGAAGTTAACCCAAGGTAAGGAATACTTGTTTAATTGGAATACCCTGCAGCAATGAGCATGTTTGAAAAAGCGAATTTAGTCTTGGCTTTTTAATGACCCAGACTTCTAAGCTCATGGAATTAACCCTTCCTGAGAATACTGCTTATGAAGGATAAATCACACACAAAGTGTTGCAGACATGGGCCCTAAATATACAGACAGGTTTTTTAAATGCACCATTTTGTGTGACTGAAAGCTTAGATTTGCCTGTGCGGATTCAGTAGTTCTTATCTATTAAGCAGATTAGAAAATCCATCACCCTGATTTAAAGTGAACAAGCACTAGCATATCCTCTAGTAATATTCCAGGAAGGAATCCTCCAAGACGCTTGGAAGAATGTTGATCTTACAGAAAGAACTACAGAAATCCTCCAGAGCCCTTGGAGTAATCCAACATTTAAAAACTAAGGTTTTAAATTAATAGTTAAGGCAAATTAATCAAAACTAAATTTCAATTATACTCCAACTAATACACTCTTCCCATCACAACTCCCATACTCCTAAAATATCATTCCATCTCACATCTTTCATTAACCACCGTTTATACATCCCTCTCTTCTCAAAATCATCACTACATTTTTTCCCTCCAACAACATCAAACTTATGATGATATTAAAAAATAACTCCCAACACTTCACAAATTCTGCTTAGTAATTTTTTTTTCATTCAAATGCCTTAACGAGTGAGTTAATATAAAATCACAGCTTATACTTTTCTTTCATAAACAACTATAAAATATCTGTCACAATTCATTAAGGCATTAATCCTTAATTTAACGAGTTAAGCCAGGCACATGGCGCTGTCTGGCTGCTGCAGTGGCTGGATTCTGGCTCTGGCTTCTCCAGGCAGGCAGCAACGTTCCTTGAATCCTCTTGGATTGTTATCAGCCCTGGCTCTGGCTGAGGCCAGGTAAGAGGAGAAGGGCTATTTATTCCTATTTATTTGATTCTTTGGGTTTACTGGTTGTTGGTTTTTTTGCTTAATCTGTCTTGGGTGGAGAAAATGAATTGATTTCATTAAGTGAAATTATTGCATAAATTATATTTATGTATTAATTGAAATGAATTTATTATAATTTGAATTAAATATATGTGTTTGCTTAATCTTAGCTTGGGAGAAAATTAATTTATTTGAAAGTGAATGCGTGCACTGAAGATTATTTGATTTTAATTCTCTTAGTCTGTGGAGGGGGGTGCCTTTCTCTCTCTCAGTTGGAGAAGCTTGATGTGAAAGTGAAATCTTATCGGTTCAACTTAGTATTGTGGTTTTTGGCTTTGCATCCCAGTCATGCGTTAGTGGGAGGGAGAAAAATCCTGCATGGTGATTTAAGAATCTGTGGTTTTGACTTTTGGTTTTAGTTTGTATCACAGTTTCTGCTTAATGGGAGAAGTTGTTGTTGTTTTATTAATATAGCACCAGCAATGTACCTGGCACTGTACAATCCACAGTCAGAGACAGGTCCCTACCCCAAAGGGGCTTATAATCTTAGAGACAAGGGATGGGTAGATGAGGGTGGGGTAAACATCAGGGAAGACCAGAGTACATTCATGAGATTGAGAAGTTTATTTATTTATTTTATTGTTATTTATTTTTCAATTTAATACCCCTTAATACCCCGCCCCTCGTGCCATCAGGCAGCCCGGGGCGGCTTACAATATAAAAACACAAATAAAATCCAGTATAAAACATTTTTAAAACTGCCAAAAGGAGGGCAACATTGAACACCACCACACCACCCCCATCCCCCCCTTCACCCTTTCACCCTTCTCCCCCACCAAACGCCTGGCAGAACAGCCAGGTCTTACAACTTTTCTGAAAAGAGGTAAGTAACCAGCCACCCATCATCCCCTGAAAATCCCTCCCCTCCCCATTCTAGCAAGTGCCGGACGGCCTTTGGGGCCCCGCAGCAAGACTTGGCACGTGGCTCCTGAAACCCTTGGGCAGGCCCTGACCGCAGGGGTCGATCCAGCACCCAGGGGGTGAGGCGCTCCTGCAGGTAGGCAGGGCCTAGACCGTTTAGGACTTTATAGGTCAAAACCAACACCTTGAAGCAGGTCCAGAACGCTATCAGCAGTCAGTGCAGAGCACGGTGCACCGGTGTTATGTGCTCCCAGCGGCCCAGTCCCACCAAGAGACAGGCCGCCGCATTCTGCACTAGCTGCAGCCTCTGAGCTATTGTCATGGGTAGCCCCATGTAGAGGGTGTTACCATAGTCTAATCTAGAGGTGATGAAAGCATGGATGAAGGTGGCCAGGTCAGAGTCTGAAACATACGACCGAAGCTGCCGCACCAGATGTAATTGGCAAAAGGCACTCCTCTCCACAGCCTCCACCTGGGCATCCAGGTAGAACTGCACATTGAGGAGCATCCCCAGACTTGGCACCTGGGGAACCAATGCGGGACAGTCTCCGTCCACAACAGGGGCCGTTACCCCCATCGCCTTACCCACCAGCATCCCCTCTGTCTTGTCAGGATTCAACCTTAGTCAGTTGGCCCTCATCCAGTCCCCCACAGCCGTCAGACACTGGGTAAGCACTAAGACTGCAGGACCTGGGTCTGTTGTAAAAGAGAGGTACAGCTGGATGTCATCCGCATATTGATGACACCGCACGCTGAACCTCCTAATCACCTCACCGAGTGGCTGCATATACACGTTGAACAGGAGAGGGGACAAGGCAGAACCCTGTGGGACACACGAAAGGTCTTGGTACGATGAAAGACGTTCTCCGAGTACCACTCGCTGAACCATTCAAGAACAGTCCCACCCATTCCTGCACAGTCCCGCAGGCGCGTCACCAATATCTCATGGTCAACGGTATCAAATGCATCCGAAAGATTTAACACCACCAAACAGGGTCGACCAACCACGGTCTAACTCTCAGCGCAAGTCATCCACCAAGGTCACGAGTGCAGTCTCAGTGCCATATCCTGGAGGAAATCCCAACTGGGAGGTATCAAGAAAACTGATGCGATTCAGATGCCCCTACAGCTGCTGGACCACTACCCGTTCAATAGGTTAGAGATAGGCTGATAGCTGTCAAAGGAGTCAATGTTAAACGATGGTTTCTTGAGCAGAGGCTGCACCACCGCCTCCATGAGGCAGCCCGGCACTCTGCCCTCCCGAAGGGAGACATTGACCACCCTCGCCAGCAATGGCCCCATTGTCTCCCTGCAAGATTTCACTAGCCAGGACGGGCACGGGTCTAACTCACAAGAAGTGGCCCTAACCGCCCCAAGGACCGCGATCACATCGGTGGGCACCGCTGACTGGAATTGATCCCACAAAACTGGACAAGATGGAGCTTCCATAACCTCCGTCTCTCCTAATGTAATAAGTGCAGCATCGAAGTCGTGGTGAATGAGTGATTTTATCCACAAAATAGTCCACAAACCTGTCACAGCAAGCCATAGATGACTCCGCTCCTAGGTGAAGGGAGGCCGGACTGACCAACCTTCACACCATCTGGAAAAGCTCAGCTGGACAGGACTTAGCGGATGCTATGAGGGCAGCAAGAAACTCTCCTTTTTTGCTGTCATAGCCACAGCATAGGCTCGTAAACTAGCTCTATGCTGCAATCTGTCGGCTTCAGTGCGAGAGCGGCGCCACCATCACTCCAATCACCGTCCATTCCACTTCAGCACTGGTAGGTTCTCTGAATACCAAGGAGGCCTGCAGTGCTGTCGCCTGGGAAGCAGACGTCTAGGTCAATCAATGGCCTCAGTTAGCAAGGTGTTCCAGAAAGCCACGAGGTTTCAGGTTCGCGTGCTTTGCTTAGTTACAGGCAATTAGGTTCTGAGTGGGGGAGACCCAGTGGCATCCCCTCCCCCAGGGCGTTGGGGCAGATGCCCCCCAAGCCCCTCAGGGGTCCCCCCATGCTTCCTGGGGAGCCAGGAGCTGCTCCTCAGCTGATCCAGTGGCAGTGCTGTCAGTTTCCCCGCTTGTCTGAAGACTTTGTTTACATTTTAACTCTCCTGGCTTCCTGGAGAGCCATGAGTCATATGTAAACAAAGCCTGATGGTAAAGAACTGCTGTGCTTGTGAGTCACTCTGCAAGGGGAGGAGGGGGAGGGGACAAACATCCTTCTCCTGCTGCTTCTCCTTCCTCTAGCTTTCCACTCACTGGCCAGAGAGCTAAAGGGAGGTGGGGACTAGAGGAGCTCCCCATGCCCTCAGGGAACAAGTGCTGGGCTCAGAAAAGCACTGCTTTCTGCGGGATTGGGGAGGGAGTGGGGGAGGTACCATGTGCTTGACTGGGTTCCCATGGAGAAACCCAGCCAATCAGCAAGGTCTAGGGGGCGTGTCAGGGTGGCTTTTCTAAATGCTCTGGCCACTCTATCGCTCCTCTTTCTCCCCCTGACCCCTCCTCTACCTGGGAGGAGGGAGGGAAAGAGTTCAGTCTTCCTTGCTCCTTCCACCCTAGGTTCACTGGAGGGGAGGGAGAAGAGAGAGTGAGAGAGGCCCCCCCCCCTTTTTTTTTTACAAGAGGGGAGATGCCGGAGACTTGTTTGGAGTCCCTGGCCTCCTTGTTTAGAGGGTAGAACAACAGAAGGTGGTTATCAGAGTCAGACTAGAGTGATCAGGAGGTCCCATCCTTTCAGAAACCTGATAAGTTTTGAAAAAACGAATCCCCTGCCCTGATCTCCTGTACATTTTTTGTTTGCTTGTGCCTTCTTTTGTTCTTTTCTCTCCCTCCCCCAACCCCAAATGCATTACAGACAGGGGTGATTACTAATTTTGTGAGCCCGGTTGGAAGGACTGTGCTGCCTCGCCTCCTATTTAAAATATTTGCTTGGCCCTTGCTGTTTTTCACCCTGTGTGAGACCCTGTCACCCTAATTGTCTGCTTTCGGTTTGTTTCAGGTTTTTTGGAGGGGATGAATGGAAGGGTTTCTAATCTTTGCTGAAATGATCACTGCACTTAAAATGACCCCTTTGCAGTGTCAGTTTCAAGGCTTTTCTGCTGCAAGAAGGCCACTATGCCACATGTTGGTTCACTAATGGCTAGTCTTTGCATGAATGTTCCCTCTTGGGTTGCAGCAGATGCCTTTTATATTGTTTCCAAAACATGCTACGCAGTTTTGTTGCAAATGGAACTCCATGCTAATGCTTTTGTGGTGTGCTAAAGACTTCACATAATATTGGGTGTTTTCAGACGTGACGGGGCGTCTTCGCCCCGTCACGGAAACAACCCTGAGATTCCCCGCCGGGATCACTCCGGCACAGCCAACAGACGTGCCGGGGGATCACGGCAGGGAATCGGGGAGGGGGCGGGACCACACGGCGCAACGTGCGGCCGCATGGCCCCACCCCCTCCATACTCCCTCACCGCCCGCCCGAAATGACCACGGGCCGGAATCCTGGTGGAGATTCCGGGCCATGATCCCCATCCAGACGTGACGGGCCCCTTCATCCCCGCCAGGAATCACCTTCACGCGATCGCCGCCGGCCACGGGGATTCAGCCGATCGCGTGGTGAATGTGATTCCCGGCAGGGATGGAGCGTGGTAAACATCTGGGGAGGAACTTCTGGTTCCCCAACAGACGTTACGGGATCATTCCCCACCACAGGGTATTGACTGTGGTTGAGCGTGATCTCGTAACGTCTGAAAATACCCATTGTTGGTTTAAGATGGTTCGCTTTGTTCACTTTGTGTTTGCATGTGAATTGCTGGCTCCGCCTACCGTTGGCTAGGCCTCGCCTACCATTGGCCTGGCCCCTCCCACGTCTGGCCCTGCCCTGCGCCCCACCAGCCACCACTGGGGAGAACACTCACTCAGTTCCCCTCACTCATAACTGGCTTAGTGGTTTGCATTTCAATCATCCTTAATCTGATGTAAAAAGAACCCTGGCTTTGGGTTTTACTCACAGTGATTTAGTGGGACTAGTCTATGTATGCAAAGCTAAAACAAAGCAAATGTTGTCAAGGAATGACCCATGGGAAGAATAGAGTGAAATCTCTCCAATTGGAGGCTATGCATTTAAAGAAATATAAGCTGTACTAGTGTTTTGATGTGCTGCAGATTGCCATATGCAGTCAGCTAAGCTTTCATGTTACAAAATCATTGTCACCCGTCATAGAACCATCTGCGCCTCTGTTTTACTTTTATGGTTAGAGTTGGACTAAAAGCCAGAGATGAATGATTGAATTTTTTATTGGAAGTTGAATATTGTAAACCACACTGTTTCTTTCAGTGTAGTTGCACCATTAAAAAAACAAAACAAAAAGACCACCTCAGTCACTTCTGGTTGGCTCTGTTGGATCTTATCAATCCTTCCAGATGTAAACCACCAGAGAGTTTTCTAACTTGTACAGTACAAGGCAATCACTTCACCTTTCTGTGCCTCAGTTCCCCCGCGGTACAAGGGAGAGGAGGCTAGGAAAAGGCAGGATGCAAGAAAAGGGGAGCTTAATATTGGTTTGAGGTTTGAATCCCTCCCATGATCTCCCTCATGATTTTGGGAGAAAACTTGCATGGTTTCATTGGTTTGCATTTCAGTCCTCCTCACTGACACTCAGCATGCACTGGACTGGGGTGTTTTACAGTTACTGTCTGTGTGCTGGAGGGGTTGTGGTGGTGGTTTTACACTTGATGTGAATGTAATCTGTGGGGTTTTGGAGTTTGAAGGGTTTGAATTCATCACAGTTTAATGGGGGAAATTCCCTCCTTAGTTTGCATTTCAATCTTAAGCTGATGTTAAAAGAACCCTGCTGTGGTTTTGGGCTTTAATCTCAGTGGCTTATTGGGACTGATCCTGCATGGTTCGCAGTGCATTTCAGTACTCCTCACTCAACATGCACTGGACTGGGGTGTTTATCTTACTGCTCCCTGTGTTTTGAGATTTTTTTTATTAAGCTTGGTGTGAATGAAATCTAAGAAGGAGAAGCCCTTTTTGCCACCAGGCACACTGGACTCACTTGCCTCTGATGTTGTTTGCTAAAACTGTTATCCTGTGTGCATGTCCATGTTGTATATCATTGATCATGGTCATGTAAATGTGCAGTTTTTGGATTGGCCCCGCCTACCATTGGATTGTCTCCGCCCACCATTGGTCTGGCCCCTGCCCACTTCTGGCCCTGCTGTCACAGTTTTTTAATATCATACGTTTGATGATGTTGAAGGAAAAAATGAAGCAATGAGAAGAGAGGGATGTATAAACGGTAGTTAATGAAAGATGTGAGATGGAATTATATTATTTTAGGAGTACAGGAGTTGTGATGGGAAGACATTATTAGATGGAAAATAATTGAAAGTCTTAGTTTTGATTAATTTGCCTTAACTATGAATTTAAAACCTTGGTTTTTAAATGTTGGAATTTAATGTGGTTTTTCAAATGTTGCCTTGAAAGGGAAAATGTGTTTGGGGTGCATAGGGAAGGGTGTTTGGAAGTTATTGGAGGAAATACACACTCTTTCCAGGGTGCCCTATATGCAGCTACCTCAGGCTGCCCTGTGGCCCCAGCTGACTTCACTGCTGCCCCCATGCAGGCCTTCGGAGGAGGGGAGGGGGTGGGATAAGTTTTTTGGGGGGATGTTTTTAGGGTTTTTTTCCAGATGTTTTAGTATTTTGTTTTATGGTCATTTTAACTTCTTGTGATTTTTGTGTGTTGTAAGCCGCCCCGAGATGCCATGGGCATGAGGGGGTGACTAATAAATGTAAATAAATAAAAAATAAATTCCCTCGCACGCACACGGCACAGAATTTTCAGGTGCCTAGGAGTCATTAGCAGACAGAAAACTCAGATTGGTGACTGGTTCAGGGGTGTGGTGGGACAAGAACAGTTTAATATAGGAACAATGTCTGGTGACTGAATTTTTTTTAAAAAATTGGCTTCTGGAGTTCGAACTGAAATTTTATGCCCTGCACACACACTTACTACTGCATTGGCCAAGCTCTCGCTGGTGGTCCTGTCCAGTTCCTCCGCAGCTGGCAGCGAGGCCAAGAAGCGCCCCAGGTAGTTTATTTTTATTTATTTATTTATTGCATTTGTACCCCGCCCCTCCTGACAACAGCTCGGGGCGGCTTCCAACAGTCATAAAAACAAATAGAAAACACATATAAACAATTTAAACTACTCAGACAAATTAAATACTTTAAAACAGGGCCCCGGGATACAACTTAAACATTAAAACAATAGACAGGGTAGGGAAGATGAACAAAAACCCTAACCCACCCTCCCCCCTCCCCCAAAGGCTTGGGCGAACAACCAGGTTTTACAACACCGCCGGAATGACAACAGGCTTGGGGCCAGGCGAGCTTCCTCCGGAAGGGAGTTCCAAAGGCGCGACCCAACCACCGAGAATGCCCTCTCCAATGTGGCCCCCCGCTTTACGCGGGGGACCTCCAGAAAGGCACCCCCGCTGACCTCAGGAGCCGCTCTGGGGCGCGGAGGGCAAGACGATCCCTGAGGTACGAGGGGCCGAGACCGTGAAGGGCCTTATAGATCAACACTAGTTGGCCTGGAGCAGCGCCTCACACATGCAGGAGACCTACTCCAGGGAGAAGTGAGGCAGTAGAGGGTGTGATCTGGAGCAGTGGTCACTCCCCTCGGCCCTGATTCCCAAAGGGGGCACTCGCTGGGGGGAGGAGGAGGAGTTGGTTGGGATCGCTCGAAAGTTTGGAAATGTTTGTGGGGTTCCCCGTGCGAGCCAGTCTCCTGCTACCCACCCAGACCGGGCTACTTTGTGGGAGGATCTGCGGGCCAGGGAGCTAGCTAGTGAGGGGGGTGGGGACAGGAGCATGGCAGGACTGAGACCTGCCTGTGGCTATCCTAGGATGCTAGAGAAAACTTTTGTTTGAGTGGAATGGTCATTTACGGTAGCCTGCCTGGATTTGGACCTGTGTTTATGAGCAGTATAAAGACCTTGTGCATTTGCACCCTGGTTCCCAAGGCCAAAATTCTGGTTAATGAGGAAACATGGAGAAACTGGCTTTCAGCATTTGTGTTTTATTTTCTATCTTATTTTTTATCTGTTTATTGAAGTACCAGGAGAGAACTAACCCAAATATCCTGGGAATTAAAACAGCAGTACGTTTCTCCTGTGGGGTAGCATAAATGCTAGCAGTTAGCATGGGAGTGTCTATTCACTTCAGTGGGACTTGTGTCTGTGCTTCTCCTAGTATAAGTACTATCCAGCTGGAGGATTTTATCTTAATTTCACAAGAAGTAGTTCGTACTGCTGATGACATTCTGTCTTTCCCAGCCCTTGATCTTACTGTTCAGTTCTCCGTTAGGTCGATATTTAGAAAACAGAGATTCGACTGAAATTTATGAAAATAGAAACCTTTGAAAAACTTTACAAGAGATGTCATTTCTTATGGGTTATGGAAATAAGATACCACCTCAGGGCATAAACAAATTTCTTTCTGCCTTATACAGAGCCAGTTTTCTACCAATGTTACAAATGTTTCAAGATGAAACTTTAGTTTGGAGTGAGCTATATGTGTATGTTAAGTTGGCTTGCCAGTAGATGTACAGAAAGGATGAACTGACTCCCATAGGTGTTTTATTTATTTTATATGCACCCCATAAGGAGACTGGATTTTTTTCTGTATTATAGAATTCATAAGACTGTCTCAGAATTTTATGGGCCTTTATAAAACCTAGGGAGAGGAAGGCTGCCTGCAGAATTGGGGGAAAGCTATATTAGAGTACCAATATATAAAAAGAACAATAGACTCTCCTAAATATGAGAGAGATAACTATATTGAGCATCCCTGGGAAAGGTTTTTGTTTTTTTTAAGGACAGTCAAACAAAAATTAGAGGTATGCAGCGAGAAACTTGTCAGAAAAATAGGCAGGTATCTGACTAGAAAGATGTTTTAACAATTTTCTATCTTTAATGTTTGACAGAAAGTGTTTTAGCATATTTTATGAATGTATGGAGTCCCAGAAAAACCTATACAGCTAATAGAATATCTGTTTAACAAATCAGTAGAGTAAGAGTAGATAGTGAGTTAACTCACTTCATATAAAAGCATAAATTAAAAACATGAAAATAGAAGCATAACCCCACAAGACACCCCCAACTCACCCACCAACCCCCCTGTCCCACGCTCCCGTTAAAGCTCACCCCTTCTTTCCCCCACCCAAAAATCCAACCAAGCCTTATCCCCACCTGCCAAATGCTTTTTCAGATAAAAACATTTTACACTGCCTCCAGGGTTCAGCTTGTTCACTCCTTCCTTAGAAGTTATGATGTAAAAACTGCTAGTCAGTGAACATCACTGGTGCTATATAAATGCTTGCTGATAATAAATAACAACAACATAGGAGCTAATATTGGTGACAAACTGTTTTGTAACGCAAGGTTTGAAATTATATGGCTGAATTGAAAAGATGGCTACAAGAACTCGCTAACCAAGTGTTTAATAGTAGAAAGCAATATGGACTTATTATAAACCGGGTGAGGGTGGTAACTCCCAGACCAGCCTGGGTGTGCTTGTTTTCGGTCTGGCTTATGGAGCTGGATGAGAACTGGTGTGTGGCTTGGTTGCCAGGGCAAAGGGTGCACTGGAGCAACCAGGGCAGGGAGCCTGGGGTCACCAAGATAGGGTGTTCTGGAATGCAAAGGGGCAGGAGGGAAGCCCTACCTTGGTTGGGGGCAGGCAAGTGTGTGAAGCACCTGGATGGAAGGGGACAGGGCCTTGTAGGCCTGCTGGAGACCTTGCAGGTGGGTGGGGAAGATACGCCCCCACCCTCCCTATTGTTGAAAACATTAAATATCCCAGTCTTGCTTTATGGTTCTGAATGCTGGGCCATCAGGAAAGTAGTAGCAGTAGTAGTAATAATAATTCTTTTTTCATAGCGCCCCTCTGCCTTGCATGGCACTTGTAGCGCTTCACAGAATATAAAACAATAAAAGTATAAAACAATTTAAAAGCATTCAAGAGAATTTAAAACAGTAATAAAATACTTCAAGATTGGGGAAGGAAAAGGGGAGGACAGAGTACAATTAAGGAAACCAGCAGTGGATCCTAAAAGCACCTAGAAAATATGAGATGAGAGAAGGTTATTAGCTGCAGGGATGAGTTGGCTGAGGGGATATTTTTGCAAAGTTTATACTTGCAGTAAATAAATGAGACCATGAATGAAAAGCTAGAGTAATAAGAAGATTTAG
The DNA here is from genome assembly GCA_003113815.1 of Sphenodon punctatus. Taxonomy (NCBI): domain Eukaryota; kingdom Metazoa; phylum Chordata; class Lepidosauria; order Sphenodontia; family Sphenodontidae; genus Sphenodon; species Sphenodon punctatus. Next base: position 2,885,971 of record QEPC01010235.1, read on the forward strand.
GCTGCTTTCCCATGAGCTGCTTTGGCGCTGCGGGAGCATGCACTATTCAGATCTAGTGCAGCTCCTGTCTGGTGGGAAGAGGAATTGCGGCTCTCCTGCCAGCAAGCTCACGCATTGGACAAGCTAGTGAAATCCTACCCTGTCTGTTGCGGGAGAGCCGCAATTCCTACTTTCCCACGAGATGGGAGCTGCGTTAGATTTGAATCGCGCATGCTCCCACGGCGCCAAAACAGCCAGAGTATAAAGAATAGAAAAAAAATAAGACCCCCCTGGTTTATGTAGAATGAACTACAAAAAAGTACCATACATGACCCTTCACTGCCATATAAGAGGAGGCAATGCGGCCCATGAAAGAGATGGATTGAGGATGATGTTGGCTGAAAGAAAAGAGAAATTAAATAATTTCATCCTGTCTCATTGTCAGTAATGGAGTTTGGAGACTGATGGAAGGCTAGATAAAATCTGAACAGAGGTATTAGGATACATTAAAAGTGCAAAGGGGTGAAAAAATAAGCTTCAGAGAAGGGGTGGAAACATCCTAGTATTGTGTCTTTAATAAATTATAGAGTTTCCCTCAGTGCAGGTTGTCATTAGACTCCTGAATCGGAAACAGTATTATTGGACAGGTAATTAACCATGATTTCAAGTAGTAGAGTAATAGAGAGTACTGAGCGGGTGGTAATAAAGGAAGATTTGGTGAAAGCTTTATCTCCTCATGCTTACATTGGATAATTAATCTATGTAAAGTGACTTGCCCACTAACCTTCACTACATTGAAAGGAAAATGAGGTTGAAAGGTGACATAGCTCCTTAAGTACCAATAATATCAAACATTTTCCTCAAAAGGCCTGATTACTTAATTTGAGAAGAAGAGGCTGGCAGAAGCAAGCTTCAGAGATTTTAGTGATCTCCTTCTGGGAGGAGTTTCTATTATGTCCATTTTGGCTTGTTAGCAACTAACTAGCTAACATACATACATGTATGTTGACTGACATACTTAAAGGACTTGTAATTTACCTGTATATTTCCAGGTCCCAAACTTTGTAACCGATAAAAATATGTTTTCGTTTCTGCAGAACGGTCTGGGTTCCATATATCTAAGAGACCGTCTGTCCTACTATGTTCCATCACGGCCCTTACCTTACAGTCAGCCAGAGGTGCCCTATTGCAGGTTCCATTGGTTACCCTTCCCTCTAAGACCAGGGTACACAGGAGGGTATTCCCGGTTGCTGCCCCAGGGTTTGTGAGGCCATGTGCGAAGTCTTGGTGCAGGGCCCTAATTTGCATAATTAGGTCCCACCCAATTATGAAAATGTATAAATTTACATAAAGTTTACTCCCTCTGGACAGGAAGGATTCCCATTCTCCACCCCTCCAAGCTGCCATAGACAAGCATGACCTCCCAATTCTTTCCCCCTTTACCTCCCCAGCCGAGCGTCTACCACCACTCCCCAGGAATGGTTTCACTGCAGGGGCAGCCAGGCGGGCAGTGAGGCAGGCACAGAGAGACTGACTGCGTCCACTGCCTTACTGGGGGAGGGGGTGAGCTTAGCCAGCCTGGCCTCCAGGGCCTGTTGCTTCTTGCTGCCGGTGCCGCCTGTGCCTTGTGCATGCACATGATGTGACTGGTACAGAGGTGCTGCTATCAAACACGTAAGACACCCAAAATGCAGCCAGCCTATTAAGCGCATTATGCCATGGAAAGAGGTCTGTCTGTCTGGTTCAGTTGTGCCCCCATAATCAAATCACACTGCCCTCACCCCATAAGCATATAATAAATATAATACATTCACACTGCCCCCCACCCATAACCATTTAATTTGTGCCCCTGGGGCAACGTGAATTGATTATATGGGGGGCGCAAATGAACTGGTTATGGGGTGCGGGTTAGCAATAACTTCATTAAGAAAAGCTAGTGAAATAGCAGCTATAATAATATCAGAACCATATTTGCAGATTTTACAAGATAGAATACATATTGTTTTACATCCTAAATTCCTACCTAAGGTAATATAAGTAAGACAGTTGTGAGAATGTGGCCCTTTTTACACTGGCCTCTCCCATCCGTGAACACACAGATTTCTACGTGTTCATGGGTGGGGGAGCCCCGTGTGAATGAAGGGGGGCATGCGCCCATGCTGAGTGTGTGTGTGTGCGTACCTGCCTAACACACATCCCCGCTCACCCCCCACTTGTCCACACGCGCGGAGCAACCGGGGGAAACGGCGGTTACTCCGTGGGTGTGGGTGTGTGCAGCCGTGTGCATGCCCCGCACATACACCGGCACATCCATGGACCCCCTCACCCGGCGTAACCATGTTAAAAAGCCTGTGAGGAGCCACTCAAAGAAGAACAGAAGGTTGCTACCTTGTAAACAAGGTTCTTTGAGATGGCTCCAAACATTCTCACAACACCCACCCTTCCAGCCTCGCATGGAATTTTTTTCTTATAGTCCCAGAAAGGGTTGGAAGGAACAGTCATTCTGAGATGGGAAGGGGAGGAGAAGGGTGCTTTTTATACTAGAGGTGCTTGAGACCATCATGTGGTCTATTATTTGAATAGGATGAGCATGTACAACCCAGTTGTGAGAATGTTGGGAGCTATCTCGAAGAACCTTCTTTACAAGGTAATAACGTTCTGATCACTCACATGGGGAGGAGTTGTTTGTAAACAAACAGCTTTATCTCCCAGTCCAATCTGCAGCCCTACTAGGAGGCAGAGGCAGGTGAGGGATGGGGACCGGAGCTATGAAGGGGAGGCAGAAGAACTTATTGGGGGAGAAGCTGGCTGTAGCCTGTCGCCTAGCCAGGCAAGTGCGGCACCCCAGCTGGCCGCGGGGCCATGTGCAGTCGCACACGTGGCACATACCTGGGGCCGGCTCTGCACCAGTTTTGTGGAATTCCCTTCCCTGGGAGGCTTGCTTGAGCCTGAGCATCTCCTGGAGGTGGTGTAATTTGGAAGATCATTGGCGGGCAGGGAATTAGGGTGGTTGGGTTATTGGGTAGCGTTGTGGGGAGTGAGTGTTTTACTGCACACATTTTTATTGTTGTTTTTATGATTGCAAGCTGTCCTGAGCCCTTGTGGAAAGGGCAGCATATACATTTGAAATAAATAAATAAATAAACCAAATAAATATGTAACCAAGCCAAGCGCATGCACCTGGGACCTCGCATCCTCGTGAATGTTACACTCTTTGTCTCTCCCTCTGTTCCTCTTCCTTCGTCTCCCCCCTCCCCCGTCTCTCAGATTGTAAGCCCTAGGGCAGGGACCGTGTCTATTCCATTACTTTGTAAAGTGCCAGGTACATTGCTGCACTATATAAATGTTTGCTAATAATAATAATAAATAATTGTCTGTAATAAGACATTTTGTCTGTCTACAAGCTTGCTTTATTACACAGTTCAAACCAAATAATGGTGGGAAAAGGGTTTCTTGTTTTGGGTTTTCATAGTACTTGTTCAAGTCTACAATAGTGACAGCCATACAATGTTTTGGTGTTGGTGTGGCTAACATAGTTGTTATGATTTATAGTAGTGTACTCTGTGTTGCCTTTAATTGTCAGAAGTGAGCTGGCTGAAAATATTTCACTGACCCAGGGCAAATACAAATATTTACCTGAAACCTTTTCAGAATATTATTTCATCTTTACCAGCTGGAAAGGGCAAGCTTCAGGCATGTTCATTTCAGCTGAGATGCGATTATAGGACAGGTGTGTGCCCTGAAGTAAGCTGTCACTTTTCACTCAGTTTTTCATACTACGCTTTTTACTTTGGAGTAGCTTCCTTTTCTTCAAAACCTGTTCCTTTTGTTTATCTCCAGAAAGTTAAGTAAGCTGTCTGCCTGTGCTCACTGCCTTATCTCTTGGACTTTTGCATCCATCCACAGTAAAATGTAAGCTGCTAGAAATGCTCTGTAAACTCAGTGCATAGGTTTGGCGATACACAATTAAAGATTTTTATTGTAATTAAGAAAGGAGAGAAACTGATGCATTGTAATGAAACACGAACACACACACACCCCAAATCACCCCACTCATGTCATTTTTATATTTGAGTTTGTCTTATGATTATCCATCTTCTGTGGTTGGAAATTGTTATTTATTTTGCTATTTTCGAATGTGTCTCTAGTTATCTGGACTTCTGTTCTATTCTACATGGAAATAACCCTAAAATGTAGTATAGCTGCTTCCTAAACACATACAGCATCTCCTGATCCTAGTGTTAATAATACTAAAGTCATCATTAAAACACAGGGGGCTAGCCTTATTATTTTATCTTCAACTAACAGTATGAAAACTCTAAGAGCGCAATCCAGTTCCCATTGAAGTCAATGGCTAAACTCCCATTGACTTGTATGTAGCTCAATCACACTCAAAATCTTGAAAAGGTCATAATTATCTTAAAATGTGTTCTGTAGCATGCTACACCTTAAACCTGTGTTCTACTGTTCTTCAAGTGTGTCCCCATGTTCCGTAGAGTTCTAAGTAAATTACAATTCTAGGTTGAGGTGTTAGGGTACATTAAAAGTGCAAAGAGGTAAAGAAATAAGCTTCAGGGAAAACAATGGAAACATCTTGGTGTTATGTATTTCATAAATCATTGTTAGTTTCTCAGAACCGCTGTGGAGACTTAACCTGTGATGATGTAGGCATGGCTTATTGTTTACATAACGGGCTACTGATGTCTACTGTTGAGAATATCTCCCTCCTGTTGGGAGAAGGGGAGGATGTATGTTTGAATGATAACACTGCCTAAAACAACGTCAAGCTGAGCTTACTTACTCCCTTCTGAAATCCTAAGACAGATTTCTATTATTGCAAAAAGGAGGCTGTACTAAAATTGTGAATAAATGTAGTTTCATTGCTTTATGCATCTGAGATCTGTGCCGTAATGTATTCTAAGCTGGTTGCATGATATTTTGATGAAGCATAACAGTTATAACAGGATTTTCCCATTATAGGTTTTTCTGTTCTGAACATTCTGGAGTGCACACGACAATCCACATGCATCAGATGTTTTGAGAAGTGGCATCTTTAGCTTCTACCATCAGAATTAGGATAACATTAGTTTGTCATTGGTGAAATCAGTGTCTTAACTGAGGGGTTGGTTTTTTGACAAAAATGTTGTCTAAATAGATCTTTTTAAAAAGCTCTGAGGAGCAGTTATAAAGCACCCAGTTCATACTGGGTGCTTATGCCGTGGTGGCGGTGACTTAGAGCAGAATTACTAAAACTTGGCTGCTCTTACCATCAAATTAAAATAATGCTGTCAGAAATATAATTCCATAATAAAAACCCTCTGGTTTACAATGAGAGTTAAGGCTCTTGCAAATCCAATCATGTAATAAAAAGCATGGAAATTGCAAGTTAAGGCTCTTGCCTTAACTTACGTGCCATGTAAGCAGTAAAGACATTGTACTGTCTTGCATATTGTGCTTGCTTACAACTTCAGCTTCATGCACCCGCACTTTGCCTTCGTCTTTCAGCCCCAATACTTTTTGCAGGTTTGGGGCAACACTGAAGCTGGGGACAAGAGGCCGTGAGCTGGCCCCTCACCCCCTCCTTTCCCTCTATCCTTTCATTGGAGCACTCGGGGTAGATTGAGTCTGGGTCGGCAGGTGGTGGGGGTAGAGGAAAGGAGCAAGGGGATTCAGATTGAGTCCAGGTCAGCGGGTGGGGGAAGAAGGGAGAACTGGGTGTAGATTGGGGAGCACATTGGTTGTGGGTGGGGGGGAAG
>QEPC01010235.1:2891887-2922278 GCA_003113815.1 Sphenodon punctatus
GGGAACTGGGTGCAGATTGGGTCCGGGGAGGGGGGGAAGGAAGGGAGCAGGGATCAGAAGGGGCACATAGGGACCCGATGGAGGGAAGAAGCGAGGAGCCAGATTGGGTCTGGTTGGGCAGAGGATGCGTACGAATCTTTGAAAACCCTTCATTCCAAGTCCGACTACCTGATGTCACCCCATATCATATCTCTTGTACACAATGGCCTCCTTAGGCTAACACTGAAATTTCAAGATGTTACAACTTTAAAACTACTAACTGGATTTACATAAAGTAAACGAAGGGCACACCCCGCCAGCCTGCTTCAGTTTTCTAAAAGGCTCCCAAGCAACACAAAACTCCTCTACCCTGCTCAGATCAAGACAGCCAGACTGGCCAAAAAAAACAGACTTCAGATTCACAGTTTTTAAACTGTGATAATGCGGCTGGTCTCCAACCGATTCAGCTGGAATTTGGGCAGCATGAACTGCTTACCCAAGTGATCCTTCACTGCAACTTTCAGAATCCTAACTTTAATCATGTCAATTTTATAATGAATAGAATGTTGGGGCTTTATAATTGAGTGTGCATCATGCCTTACTATAGAGCGGATCCTGACGCTCTGTAATCTGCAGTTACTAACTGATCTTCCATTTCCCCCACCCAAAGCATGCACAACATTTCTAACACTTAGTGAGAGTTAGTGTAGTGTGGCAATGAAGGTTTAGCATTTCTAGCCAATTTAACATTTAATTTGTACATCTTTTTTTGTTTTATATCTCTCTCACAACTCTCCTTTGTCTTTTTGGTAGGGTGGGTAGGAGGGGATGTTAGTATCTGCCTAAGAAGCTGCTTACTGTAGACACTTCCTTAAAATCTTGTTGCATACGGCTTATGCAACAAAATAATTTTTTATCTGATCATCTTTTTACAGTGATGCAGGAAATAATGACCGTGTGGTAATTCAGGAGCTATTGAAGACTGTAGCACAATCTCAGCAACTTGAGACAAGTACTCAAAGAGATTTTAAAGGTAAGGAAATAGGCTAGAAATGGGTGAAAACCTTGGTGGAGAAAAACATTGGTGAATTCTGTGGCCACGCCAAAGCATGTCCTTGGAACTTAAATACTTCTCTTTCACCTTGTATCTTTTCCAGTTGTATTACACACTGACATTTTATGTTTATTAGTTTATTATTGAGTAATGAGGCATAGTGCTGTGATGGTAACAAAAATTGTAGCTTGGATGCTGCAAAGGGGCAGCTCTTGCTGTATATATTATTGCACTGGGCCAGATAGTAGTTTTTCCTAAAACTTGGCCAGTTCTCAAATTGCATGTGTTCATTATGGACGTGCTTTAGGTGACAGTTGACCTAGTGGCACGGCACATGTGGAGGTGGTTGTTGTAGGTCATTGGAATGACCTGAACCATTCACTTCAGTTGATGGAGAATTGTGGCTGAATGCAATCGAATGGTGGAAGTTGGGTATTAAGAACCAGGGTTTCTGAATTTTCTTCTCTGTTGCACCAGGAATGTAACTTGTGACCTTGGGCAAGTCATCTGACACTGTTTTTCAACCAAATAATCTAGGATAATACTGTCTAATAGGGAGTCTGCCTTTACTGTCTACAATGTTTGACTTGGTTTCTCCCCAAAGTTACTCAAACACCTTTAAAAACGTTTCTCCCTTTCATGGTCTAGAGTTCAGCTCACTTTCCTAGAACTCATTTTATTACAGCCCCTATAAAGGCAAAGATTAGCACTTGCAGATGTTTTATCCCTCTGGGGTGGGAGAGGGGAAAGTAGTCTATTTCCATTTTGGGGTTAAACAACTATCTAGCCAAATAAAAACCTTTTCATTTGTTGTCTTTAATCCTGGTTTCTCTGTCCACCTTATGCTGCTTCCAGTCTACCGTATCACTCTTTTTGGGTTCACCTTCAGGCAATCAGTGTTACGCACCAAACAGTCCTTCCTTTCAGTATCTCCAGGACCTGCCTCCTGCTGTTCTTCTTGGTCCTAGGCCTCTTATCCCTGCCTTTTCCACAAGATTCTCCCAAGGCCTTTCCCCTGTTGGTTGTTGACAACCCCCGGCACTTTCCCTGGCCCAGGTTTTCTGTGGGTTCTTCCTCTGCTTGAACTGAGCCATTTAAAAAAAATAATCTGTTCCATGATTGTAGAAGAGGAAATGAGGGGAGACGGGGGACGAATTGCCCAGTGCCCTACATTATACAGTAGCTAAATCAGGGGTACAAATCTTGAGTCCTAATCCAGGTGCCCTGTCTACTGGCCAACCGTGCTTCACTCTTCCCATAGTTATCTTTCTAGTATTACTTAAAACTAAGACCCTTTTCAAATGGGCTGCAGTGGGTGGGTTGATGGGTGTGCGCCTGCAGTGGGTGGAGGTGGTTCCCACAGGTGCACACCCACCTCCACCCACAGAGCAACAGGCATTGGAGCCCATTGCTCCGTGCGTGGGTGATAGGTGGAGATGGATGGAGTATGGGAGCGCACATGCACCTCCATCCATCTGCTGCAGCATTCCCACGGGCACCTCCATCCATCTCCAAGCAGCAAATCTGCATGAGATGGGTGGGGGCATCTCGTGTGAAAACGGCCTAAAAGGCATTTCAGGGTTTACTGTGTGGCTAATCTACTAAAGAGTAACTTAACCATTTCTGTTTTCTCCAGTGGTGCTGTTGACTGAAGTTGACAAGCTTACTAAAGATGCCCAGCATGCATTGCGAAGAACCATGGAGAAGTATATGGCCACATGCAGATTGATCCTCTGTTGCAATTCCACATCAAAAGTCATTGCGCCTATCCGAAGCAGATGCCTGGCAGTTCGAGTGCCTGCTCCCAGCATCGAAGATGTAGGTTCAGATGGAAGCAAAAATAAGCCTCCCTAGAACAGCCAATGTTTTGTACTGTACATTTTAAGTAGTTGATGCAACAGTATGATTCTGCGTTGTCCCTGACTTAGTTCCTTTGTAGTGCCTTCCCTAGTATGTTTATGCGCATTCAAATAATCCTGTTTTGACTGCTTTGTATACCTTGCAATCAGTATATGTTGATTGATAAGGTGAAGGGCATAGCTAGACACTTTATACTCCTTGTATAAGTCCCGTGCCTCTGGCAGATAGGGGTACTAGAAATGACTCTGAAGTCAGAAGGTTAATTGGCCAGTGCTACATGTGATTACAGCTGATGTGAATCAACCCAATCCCATCAAAATCAGTTCTGTTACGCTATGGTATGATTGCTACAACCGTGATTGGTGTAGAAACAGGTGAGCCTGAAAACCGGTTTGATGCATATGGGCAATCCCACTAGAGATGTGTGAGATGTTAGTTGTATTCTCCTGTTAACTCTTCTAGGTCTGCCATGTGTTGTCCAGTGTTTGCAAGAAAGAGGGTCTGATTTTTCCTCAGGATCTGGCCCGCAGGATTGCAGAAAAGTCTGGCAGGAACCTCCGAAAGGCACTACTGATGTGCGAGGCCTGTCGAGTACAACAGTAAGCCAACGTGACACGTTAACAAAAAGGCTACATGCTTTACTTCAGCATTATTGTGTGATTATGAGAGGATACTGTTTCTTTATGCAGGTATCCTTTTGCTTCTGATCAAGACATTCCTGAAACCGATTGGGAGGTATATCTGAGAGAGACTGCTAATGCTGTTGTCAGTCAGCAGACTCCCCAGAGGTAGGTGGAGATATTAGCCTCTAGCTGTAAAGAATTAGGTTGATTGTGGCATTAGTGCTTAGAAGCTTAAAAAAATTGCATTGCAGTATTTTAATACAATTTTATGCTAGAACAGTGCTTCACAAATGTTTTGTGGCTGTGTACCCCTTTTCAGCGCTAGCGAAGAGCCATGTACCCCCAACTAATTTGTATATATTTACACAACCACATGACTTGCAGCAGCTGGGTCATGCTGCGGAACCCCAAGGAATGCTTTACAGACCCTGAGTAGTCCGCGGACCCCAGTTTGGGAAACACTGTGCTAGAATGTTTCAGCTGCACATCCTAGGGAAATAGATATAAAGCCTACAGAGATGGCTGGATTAGATTTCAAAAAGTAAAGAGAGACTTGGTCACGAAATAAAGTGTGCCATTCTTCATTACACATTCAGTATATAATTGTATTCAATTTATATTCATTGTGAGCACTGACAAGTCCTGCCAAAGGTGCTATATTACTAGTCTGAATTTTAAAATCAGGGTTTTTTTTCCATTTATTTATTTTTTTATTTTATTTTATTTTATTTTTTTGCTGGAAGCGGTAACTTCTAGCTGGCTTACCTTCTAGAGATAATTTAAACCATTGAACAGCCTTTAAGACAAAGGTGTATGACACAGCTGAGGAAAAGAATCTGTAATATTCAGATGCACAGGCATCTGAAAATGCAAATATGGCTGTCCAAGACATATAGCTGTCCCAGTTTTCTGGCTGTGGTCTCATTCTCTCAACTAAAATGAAATGAAATATTGTTCCTGCTGTGACTGTTTCACAGCATTTCTTGTTTAATTTTTGGATTATCATGCCAAATCCCATTTTTGTCCCCATGTTTTCACTACATCTTCATCTCAGTTGGTGGTTAGTTTATCCATTGTTCTGTAGCCAGTAAACTACCACTAGTAACACAAACTTGAGACCTTAACTGAGGACTGATAATCAAATGATATAATGGATAATATCTCTATTGTTTGAAATCTTGATTTTTATCATACACACCAAATTATGTTCCTGGCCTCCCCTCAGCTCCATAGAAAATCTCTTCAAGGAGACAGAAATAATCTGTGCTTAAGCATGTATCTGCAGTACATGCTGCAATGTGCACAGCTTCTGTAAGAGCTGTTGTACTGGGTCAGACTGGTCTAATGGTAGTTCTGTAACTATATCCTCTCTGAGAGCAGCCAGTCCTACATGATTCAGGGGAACTGTCCAGGTAAGAGGACACATAAGGAGCGATCCAACCCTTATTGTTAAGTTATACCAGTCAGAGAGATTTCAACTTATCTTTTATCAATTAACATTTAACCATTAACATCAGACTAATTAACTCAACTAGTAATCCTCACAACAACCATGTTATGAGGATTACTACAACCCTGTTGAATGCATGAGGTTGCACCTCAAGTTGAAATGGTTAGCCAATTCCATAGCCAGTTAGTAACCGCAATTCGGAGTAGTCAGTCAGTTAACTTGTTGCTGTGTACATGATGCTGCTGTTAACTGACTATCTGAAATACTGGTTAATACCTTTACCAGTTAACAGCAAAACATTTATTTATTTATTTGGATTAATATCCGGCCCCTTCGCACAGAGTCAAAGCTGCTCACAACATAAAAAAATATAAAAACTATATAAAATTCTAATTAAAACCACGCCAACCTATCCCCAGCCGCTAAACTCCTTGCCAAATAAGTACTGCTTACATTGCCTTGTGAAGATACTTGGGCTTTGACAAACCTTCAGGAGAAGGGAGTTCCAAAGCATTTTCCATTTACCGTTCCCAGGTGATTGACATACTGTTTCTCCATGTTTCGTTGTTTCTGGTAAATAGCAGTTATTTGGGCTGTATCTCTTATGGGAAACAGAGTTAAACTTGAAACCAGGGTCTGCAGTAAACAGGGAAGGAACTATGGGCAAATGGAACTAGCTGGTAGCTCCGGAAATTACACTATGCTAAATGGTGCAAAGCAGGAAAATGGTAACGCAGTAACTGGTTAAACTGTCAGTTACTGACCATTGTTGGTGTGGTTTGGTTCCTGGATGTCTGGCAGTTATAAATAATGTAGGGAACTGCTTCAGCTCTAGTTGCATCCCCCAACCATCTTGGCTAAAAGCCATCGATGGGCTTCAACCTTTTTTAATCCAGCTATAATATTGGCCTCCATAGGCCATATTGGCTATATCTATTTTGAGATGAGGGGTGACCAGAATTTCCCACATTAGCCAAGATGGGACTGTGGCATCGTGATCCTTCTCAGTTTGTTTTTGTTCCTTTGTAATGGTTCCTAACATGCTCCTTGCCTTTGTGACCTCTATTTCACATTGAGCTGATCATTTCTTTCAAAATACTTCGATAATTTGGTAAATCTACTACCAGTTTGTTCAGAGGCAGCTTTGTGCAGTATATGGGTTTGGGTTTTTGTTAGCTTTGCTGCTAAAGACCCAGAAATGTTCATTCCTTTTGTCCTTCCTAAGAATGACTTTTCAGTACTAGATACCCAGGATGGTATTTGGCAAATTGTTTTCTAGATTTTTGCAAATCAAAGATTCTATTTGAAAAATTGAGGCTTCAGTTACGATGGTGATTTACGTCCATCCCAAAATAGAATGTGTCTGGAAAATTTTCTTGTCTTAATCTCTGTAAAAATGTCTGTAATTTGGACTCTCTCATTCCCTAGCTCAGCTTCTGAAATATGTTCCAATTGACTATTTTTGAACATTCCCTTCAGTGCGTCAGCTTGCCTAGCAACAAAATCTACATGGCAAACTGTCAAAATAGTTCAGTTGCTTCAAAAGCCTGCAAAACCTTAAAGTGCAGTAGCTTTGGGGGATTTGAATTGTAATATTTCAAAGTAAATGCAAATTTTTGAAACCTCTTTTTACATCCAGAACAACAAGCTGAAGATGAGTTGGTTTAGAGACAGAAAGATCTTCCAGCTGAAACGTTAAACAGAGATTCATGTGGTCTGTTGCTCTCTCTCAGACTTTTGGTGTGACCTTGCGCAAGTCGTTTAGTCTTTATTTTCTTCAGTTCTTCATTTATGAAGTGTAAATTCTCTGCCTCAGAGAATAATTTGAGAATAAATTAAATTTTGACTGTACAAATTGGGTGCCATATAAGCAGCTGGACAGATGCACTGCACGATAACATGAGAATTATTAGTGTCTATATTGGTTTGTTCACCACTTTAACACCCCTACTTGCTGAATTATCAATTCCAGCTATTACATCTGAAAGCCCCCAACTTCAGCTGTCTTTTTCCTGGATTAACAGAAAGGGATATAGGATTTCCCAGTCCTACACAAAGCTGATTGTTAGCCACTGCTTACCTGACTGCCATTTCATCTGCAGAATCACACACGAACCATTTTGTTAGCTCTCTCCCAGCCTTAGAATTCTGGTGAAAAACACACACTCTTACTAGGAACTCTTGGAGGCTAAAGGGTCCTTTGTGACAGACTCCTAAGAGAGTTAGAGGAAATGGAATGGAGCAATGAGTCTCTCTCTTTTTTTAAAATGTAAACTCAGGAAGGTGAGAACACACTTAAGTGGCATTGAGGTGAAAATAACAGATGCCAAAGAACAGTAACCGCTGCAAGTTCATGCTGTCCCTGATAAGGACAGGTTTTTTTTTCCTATCATCTCATAGCTGTTCACATTCCTGTCCCTCCCAGTACTTTTTTGTTATGTCCTAATTATTTTCTGATCGGTAATATTGCTGTATAATCTGGAGGAGACTATACTGGTGACCTACAAGTAGTACTATAGATGTCAGACCTCGGATAAGGTGAGATAAAGTGGCAATCAAGAGACATTCATTGCCAAGAGTGAATTTTGTAGCAATTCATCACTGCTGTGATTCTGCTGTAATGTTTAAAATTGTGGGTAAATGACTCAAAGCTTCAGAATAGCAACATCACAACAACATCCTCAGTTTTAATCATTTTATGACAGTTTTCCTTGATCTTGGACCAGAGTTGCATTGACAGTTTTTAAGCAAGAAAAAGGAGGAATTGGCACATTAAACCTGAGGCCAGTCTGTATCTGATGACTTTTAAAAGCAACAATCTCTGCTGAATCTACTGTATAAAACACCTTTTTATTTAAAATGCCAGTATGTGTCATGCATGCAGAAAATGATGTTGCCTTTTGGGAGTACTGCAGGTTATTTGATGCAAAAGGAGAGCTTGATGCTAATGCTTTGCATTCTAAGCTTGGGTTTCAGGTTCAACAAACTTTGTTTTAGAACAGTAAACATGGTTCTTAAAGAATATAAATCAGGCTAAGAGAATGTTGCTGTAACACTTTTAATGACTTCATTCCAACAGGCTACTTGAAGTTCGTGGACGACTTTATGAACTCTTAACCCACTGTATTCCTCCAGAGATCATAATAAAGGTAATTTAGCTCCTTGGTACTGTGTTAAATGTATTCAGAGCCAGGAGAAGCTGAGTTTGAAAGGGAGGGAAGGACTAAAATAGGCTGGGTTGTTTCTTTTAAAATAAAAATAAATTGAATATTAATTCAGAGTATTTGGCTAACTTTTTAAGCTCAATAAATTAACTCCTACTTATGAGAAATAAGTTGGCACGAGGTATTTGGAGTTTTATACTCTTCATTGGAACTGAAGAGGATATCTGGTACCTAAGTCACGATCTTCCATCCCTTTATGTCAGTGGCTCAGCTCCTATTGAATCTGTAAATGGCACAAAACTAGGAGGACTTGCAAATAGCTTGCAAGGCAAGATTTGAATACAAAATAATCTAGATCAGGGACCTGTGTTCACCACGTTGTCCCCATTGCTGCTAATGGGAAAACGCAGTGGACACAGGTCCCCAATGTAGACTACAGATCTGGGCTGAAAGATACAAAATGAGATTTAGCAAAAACAAAATGTGGATCATAAACTGAACATGGATCATAAACTGAACATGAGGCAGCAATGCAGTGCTGTTGCAAAAAAGGCAAGTTCTATTTTGGGCTGCATTGACAAGTACATAATATCAAAGGTGTGTGAGGTGATGGGGCCGCTTTACTTGGCACTGGGGTGTCCCATTTTGCGGTACCACACCACAAGAAGGACAAAGACAAATTGGAGATTTTGAGGAGAGCAACTAAGACAATAAAGGGACTGGAAGACGAGCTACGGTAAGAATTGGGTACCTTCAGCCTCAAGAAAAGAAGTTCAAGAGAGGGGTACACGATAGCAGTTTTCAAATATTTAATAGGATGCCATGAAAAAGATGATGAACATTTGGTCACTGCTGTCACAGGAACAAGAACAGGAGAGGAATGGGCTTAAATTGCAGCAATGTAGATTTTCAGTTAAATGTTAAGAAAAACTTCCTAGCTGTGAGAAGTGTTGAGCAATGGAATAAGCAGCCAAGGGAAGCTTGTGTAATCTCCTTCCTTGAAGGTTTTCAAAACACGGCTGAACAAGCACCCGTCTATGATGCTGTAGACAGGGGTACCCTGTCATGGTGCAGGGGGTTGGACTAGATGGCCCTGGAGGTCTCTTCCAACCCTACAATTCTATGATTCTAATATGTTAATGGTGGAGGAATAAGCCTTTAGTCTGGTTACACTTATTTTGAAGCTAAAGCTAAGATTAAAGTGTCTGTTCTTGCAAATGCTTAAATATTCAGTCTTCATGATCTTTAATGAAGCTACAAAAGACCTTTCACAACAAGCATGAGTGTGTGTGCACAAGATTGGGGCCTCAAAATGTGTGCATTTGGGATCAGGAACTTTTTCTCCCTCTGAAAACTGTCTAGGAAATGAAGGGCGCCACCATAGTAGTGTCTTTTTCTGGCAGAAATTATTTGGTTGCAGGATGCCAATACCTATAAACATAGCAAGAACTCCCAAGAGTAGGAACTATCCGACCTAGAGAGAAGCTTCTGAATTGACTAGTTTGCCCTGATGTATGAAATTGAAAATTATTGCTGTTGGATAGATGCGATTTTGAACTTCTGCTCGATCGCAGAGCATCTTCGACACTGGATTAGAGACAGTAGGAACAGAGCGTGAGGTGATGGAGGTGCTGTCTGGTCCATCTTTCTGGGATGAGTTTCAGGAAGTGACGCCAGCTGATGCTGTGGAGATCCTGGGGTCGGTTAGGGCCTCTAGTTGTGAATTAGATCCTTGCCCGTCCTGGTTGGTGAAAGCCTCCAGGGAGATATTGGGGCCGGTGCTGGTGGGGGTAGTCAATGAGTCCCTTCGGCAGGGGAGTTTGACCCCCCGGTCTCATGGAGGCTGTGGTGCGCCCCCTGTTGAAGAAGCCATCCTTGGATGTGGACGCACTCGCCAGTTACCAACCCATCTCTAACCTTCCCTTTTTAGGGAAGGTTATTGAACGGGCAGTGGCCTTGCAGCTCCAGGTTCACCTAGACAGCATCGGTTTTCTTGACCCGTTTCAAACAGGGTTTCGGTCCGACCATGGTACGGGGACAGCGTTGGTAGCTTTGGTGGACGATCTCCACCGGGAGATGGATGCGGGACGTTCGACACTACTGGCCCTGCTAGATCTCTTGGCCGCATTTGATACAGTGGACCACGGGCTGCTGTTGAGATGATTGCATGACCTGGGGTGGGTCTGGATGGAACCACCCTTGGTTGGTTCCAGTAATTCCTCTCGGGGAGGACCCAGTGGGTTGTCCTGGGAGCAGAAACATCTAGCCCCCGGGCCCTAGACTGTGGCGTTCCGCAAGGTTCAATCCTGTCTCCTTCATTGTTTAATGTACATATGCAGCCCTTGGGGGAAATCATGAGAGGGTTTGGTGTGCATTGCCACCAATATGCTGGTGATACCCAGCTTTACCTCTCTTTTTCAGCCGACCCAGGCCCTGCCATCTCCGTGCTATCTCAGTGCTTGGAGGTCATGGCGAGTTGGTTATGGCAGAGCAGACTGAAGCTCAATCCCAATAAGACAGAGGTGATAGTGGTAGGCCAAGCAGGGGAGGTGTTACCCCCTCTTGTGGAGGGGGTGCACCCCTCCGTGGCCCAGCAGGTTCAGAGTGTGGGGGTGTTATTGGATGCAGGCCTCTGTCTAGATCAGCAGGTGGATGTGGTGGCGAAGGCAGCTTTCCGCCAGCTGTATCTGGTGCAGAGGCTGCGCCCGTATATCTCCAGACCCGACCTGGGCACTTTGATCCATGCCTTCATCACCTTGAGGCTGTAACACGCTCTGTGTGGGGCTTCCCTTGACACTGGCCCAGAGGTTGCAGCTAGTGCAGAATGCAGTGGCCCGTCTCCTAACAGGGGCGGGTCAACGAGAGCACATAACACTGGTACTCCGTGCACTGCACTGGCTGCCTGTAATGTGCTGAGCCAGATTCAAGGTATTGACTTTGATCTATAAGGACCTGTATGGTCTTGGACCTGGATACCTCAGGGACTGCCTCGCCCTCCACAACTTGGGACGGCCTCTCCGGTCCACCGGGGGCACCTTCCTGGAGGTCCCCCGCGTAAAGTGGGGGGCTACAATGGAGATGATGTTCTCAGTGGCTGGACCACAGTTGTGGAACTCCCTCCCAGAGGAAGCACGGCTGGCCCCGAGACTGTTGGCCTTCCGTCGGGCCTGTAAGACATGGCTGTTCTCCCAGGCCTTCGGAGGTGGGGAGGGGAGGATGGGTTAAAGTTGGGGCGGGGGGGGGGGGAGGGTTTTAAATTTATTTTAATAATAATATTGTAGATTTATAATGTCGTTTTATATTGTTGTAAATTGTTTTATTTTGTGTTGGAAGCCGCCCTGAGATGCCATAGGCATGAGGGGGCGGCATATAAATGCAATTAAATAAATAAATAAATACAATTTTTTTTCTATTAGGGTCTTTTGTCAGAACTTCTAAATAATTGTGACGGGCAACTAAAAGGAGAGGTTGCACAGATGGCAGCTTACTATGAACACCGACTGCAGCTGGGCAACAAAGCCATTTATCATCTGGAAGCATTTGTGGCAAAGTTTATGGCACTTTATAAGAAGTTTATGGAGGATGGCCTAGAAGCCATGATGTTCTAAGATGTCTAGTTGAATTTCAGATAGTATCATGACTGACAAATCTGATACGTTGTATGTGCCTTAGGTCAAAGTCAAATAAACTCTTATTTTACTTAATAACATTGTGATCATTGTGTTTGACAAGAATAGTCAAGTAAGCCCAGAACTTCAGTAATTCAGAAAGCTAAGTCATGTGGACTTCAAGGCAGCACAGCCATGTTGAAAGTATACTAGCTTTCCAGGAGAAGTTATAACCTCCATGGATCTGACAAGATGACAAGCTAAGTAATGCTAATACTAGGTTAAGAGACATCCAAGGAAAGTCCATATGCTGCATGAAGTAGATTTTTTTCTTCCCCCTCCCCCCAGTACCCTATGACAACAAGATAATGTTAGGAGATCTATTGCTTCCAGAGAGCAACCATATTCATACCTGTTAGGTGAGGTAAAAAATAGTTTTTACAGTCCCATATATATTCTTATTAAATGACTTCCATGTTAAAAGTGTGTTGATTGAGAGAGAACAGTCATCCCTGCAAATATAAACTGGGATCTGCAGGTTAGATGGATTCTTTCCTTTAGTTCTTTTCTCTGTCACTCTCAATAAAAAAGCTTCAGAGTCTATTCTGACACCTAGTAGGAATGCACACAGGTAATGGAGGGCCCACTTTTGACCTGCACCCATTATCTCTTACTCTTAGTTTTCTCCTCATGTAGGCTCTGATCTGTGTAAGTTCTGTTAAAGTAAGGAACCCAGCGCACTCTTTAAATTGTGTCATTGTTATCTCTAGTCACTAGGGTTTTCCTTATCCTTAACTGTCCCCCACCTCCCCTTACCTTGTTTTTTGTCAGGCCTCAGAGGGGAACAGTTTAAGAAGGGAATCTGTTTCCTCTGTTGCAAATGAGCATTTGAGGTGACTGGGTTGGTCTCCTGGTTCAACAGAGCATCCCATGAATTCCTGTACAACAAATAAAGTGGGAATTCCCTCTGAATGAAAAGCATAAAGTGTGATTCTGGGTCAACTGAGCAAGCAGTGGATCTCTTGTCAATTTGATCAGCTGATAACCACAAACCAGCTGTTTCGTGCTGACAGCTGCCACTGTTGATCAGCTGTTCAGTGCTAAAGAGCTTATCAGCATATTGGCAGTTGTTAGCTGTTCACCCTAATCAGCCCTAATCCTGTCATGTGAAAGCCCAGTTAAGCAACAGGCTTGTGCATCCCTTGGTCTGTCAGTTAACCAGAATTACAGCATAGTCCATCTACTGCTTTGGTGTTCAAATAGACATGAATATACAAAGCCATGTACAAAGTTTCTTCACCCATGATGTAAAAATGTGTTGCTTCCTGTTTAACTTTTACATTTGCTTTCTTCTGCCTGTGCATACTGAATGAGAAATATATTAATAAAGTAACTGCTCTTTCTAAAGGAAATGGGATTTCCTCCTTCTACTCTTATTGTACAGGCTTCAAATAAACTGGCAGAACAGAATTGTGAAAGGGTAGGGAATGGTTAAGCAGGGCAATAACAGATTCTTTTATATATCCTTAAAGGAAAAACAATGTAGGTTACAATAAATGTTGAATCAGCATAACTACTTTTGGCTCCGATTCTCAAAGTGCTCTTTCTTTGTGTCCTGACGCCATGTTAATATATCCTCTGGTGCTAGGCATATCGTACGGCACAGTCTGTGGCACTGGCAAGATGTTTGCAGCACAGGTTCCCCCAGGAGTCGACAGATCAGAAGATGTTCCATGGTGTTTCAGAGGTTGGGGGGACGCAGCCTCTGACTGTCCAAAGCTGGGAGAGAACAACAGGGAATGGATCACTCCATTATGACCTGTTGGATACTTTCCTGAAGCAATCGAGGGTGGCCACTCTCTGAGAGGAGATGCTGGGTTTGAAGGGCCATTGATCTGGCCCAGTATGGCACTTAATGTTCTTACATCTGTATCTCGCTATAGGGTAAAAAGTACAAACTTGACAGTAACTCGCTCTGGCCAGCTTTGTCTGTCGCGTTTGTGCTTGAGCCCCCAGATGCTTGCCCAGACTGACCCCAGGCATGTTGGCAGCTAGCCTGGGCGCTCATCTCCCTGACTTTTGTCATGTGAGAACCCGGCTATTCTGTATCCCTCTGGTTTGAAGTACTGATGCCTGTGCTGGTTTTACTGCAGTGTGTTAGGTCATCACTACAAGCCTCCATACTGGGTCAAACAAAATATTAATCTAGCCAAAAATCCTGCCTAACCAAAATGGACACCATGGATTGGAAACAGGTCGTGGCTATTATCTGCTTCATCATTTTTGGTTTGAGTAGAGTAAATTCGATAGGTTTGCTTTTTTTTTTCTTTTTTTTTTTAATAATCACTTCAGCTCTAGAACAGTAGCAGGCTGTTGGCCTGAAAGTAGTTATTATAAATGTGTGGAATTAGTCCACTGTGGGTGCTGCTTGCTGGGGATCAGCACTGATCCTTGTCTGGTAGCAGTTCCTTCTGGTCTGTCTGCAGAAGTCCCACTCCCTTCTCTGTGGGGCTGCAGCTGCTGGACCAAGAGCAACCCTGATTGCGAAAAACCTGTTGCTGTTGGAGGTAGAGCTGTGGGTGCTCCTGCATGTCCTCATGTGGGAACTTCCACTAGAGAGATCACACATGGTCTACAAGTCCCTGTCCCAGACATGGAACCCACCCTGTGATCTGTTTGTTGTTTTACTGCTTGCTTGCACTCGAATCCAGTGCTTCTCAAACGTTTTTGAACTTGGTCCCCTGCCTCTTTTCTGTCGTAGTTGAGGCCCCTCTTCCCATTACACACACCTTGCTCCCTCTCCTTTTTCTCACCCTCCTCTTCCCTTTTCCCCTCTCTTCCCTGCTTGTTCTCTGATTCTCCCACTCCGTCACCCCATTATTTGGGAGATTCCTCCCAAGTTCAGTCAGAGTGAAACTAGGTGATTTCAAGTGATGGTCCATTTCGTGCCCCATCAGAATACCTTCTGTGTCACCCCACCCGCCAGTTTGAGAACCACTGCTTTAACTTGAGACTCCAGTTTCCCTAATAAAATGTCTGTTTTTTTATGCAGTAGAGAGAGGAGAAGTTGAGTAATTAAGGCACTGCCATTATGATAAACCTCTAGGCAACATTTTAACTTCTTGTGCTGAAAACAGGAATTTAATTTAGGAGGTGGTGAAAACTGCAAATTTGCAGCACTGGATATTTGTTATAGTAAAAATGGCCTCATTTCTCATAGGGCAGCTGTAAAAGACCCTGAAAAACTATCATTTTATCATCATCATCAAACCTGAAATACATTAATACAGCAGAGAAGGTACTATGAAAATGAATGTTTAAATTGTTTTTCTTCTATTGGGAGATATAGAGCAGGGATGAAAATACTATAACATAATTAAAATAGGTGCGAACTGCCTGGTTTTATGTGAAGTACATCAGTTTAATTGTGCAGTTAGAGAAAATTACTACTTCTGTACATAACAAGTTGTTAAAACATTGGATGTAACTTGCATTGCAGTGTTCAAAATGGAAACTATTTACAAGAGCTGCCGTATTTAATCAGTCCAGTGGCCCACTTGGTCCTTCATCCAGTTTCTAAAGCCTTGATAATAACAGAATTGCAGTGGCTAACTGACTAAGTGCAAATAATTTTAAGCCTCTCATTAAGAGAAGCCTCCTTATGTTTAGAAGAGTGGCTTATTATTATTATTTTTATTTTTTACCTTGCCCTTCCTGTCAAAGGCAGCTCAGGGCAGCTTACAACATTAAAATATAAAACACAAATATATAAAACATAATAAAAAATACAGAAACATAAAATACACCACAACCTTACCACAACCCCCTAACCCACCCCTATCCCTCCACCCCTCCTCTAGCCCCCACTGCCAAACGCCCTTGTGAATAAAACAGTTTTGCACGGCCTCCTAATGGCACTCAAGCTTGGGCATAAATGAACTTCCTGTGAGAGGGAATTCCACAGCTACCGAGCAGCAACCGAGAATGCCTCCTTGTCGTAGCAACCCAAGTTAAAAACCGGAACCTCTAGACAGACAGGCATCCCCGGCTGACCGCAAAGGCCGCGATGGGACACTGTGAACTGGACAATCTTCCAGATAAGTGGGTCTCAATCCATTTAGAGCTTTAAAGGTCAAAACCAGCACCTTGAATTTTGCCCAAAAGACAGTAGGCAACCAGTGCAGATTCTGGAGCACTGGTGTTATGTACTCCTTGCAACCCGCCCCCGTAAGGGCTGCTGCATTCTGCACCAGTTGCACTTCTGAACAGTCTTCAAGGACAGCCCTACATAGAGCACATTGCAGTAGTCTAGCCTTGTGGTAATGAAGGCATGGATGATGGTAGCCAGATCTGAATCGGAAAGAAAACGGCCAGTGTCTTCTCGCCAGATGGAGTTGGTGAAAAGCACTCCTGGTCACCGACGCCACCTGGGATTCCTTACTTCATTAGATGCTCTCTGCAATGGGTTTTGCAGATTTTACTTGCTCTTCCTGTCTCTTATTCACTCAAACTTATAAGTAGGGAAAAAGTTAACCAACTTTTATTGGAAACAGACATTTTAAAAATAAACCATTTGCACCCAAAAGTTCTAAAAGGGATGACTGAATAGGTCTCTGGTCAACAGATGTTAAATAAAATTAACAGTCTTGAAATAAAGAAGACATTCCAGCAAGTCCTCCAGTAGCCCAGCAGGTTCGGAATCTGGGAGTATTATTGGACTCAGATCTCCGTCTAGATCAGCAGGTGGAGATGGTGGCGAAGGCTGCCTTCTGCCAGCTGTATCTGGTGCGGAGGCTGCGTCCATATATTTCCTGGCCACCCTCATCCATGCCTTCATCACCTCGAGGCTGGACTACTGTAACGCGCTCTACATGGGGCTTCCTTTGACGCTGGTTCAGAGGCTACAGCTAGTGCAGAATGCGGCGTCTTGTCTCCTTACGGGGACGAGCCGACGGAAGCATATTACTCCCGTGCTCCGCACGCTGCACTGGCTGCCTATAGCATACCGAGCCAGATTCAAGGTTTTGGTTTTGGTCTATAGCCATACACAGTCTTGTTCCCTCATATTTCACAGACCGCATCACCCTCCGTGCCCCAGAGCAACCCCTTCAGTCCGCCGGGGGCACCTTCTTGGAGGTCCCCCATGTTAAGCGGGGAACCACAATGGAGAGGGCGTTCTCGGTGGCTGGGCTGCGATTATGGAACTCCCTCCCGGAGGAAGCCCGTCTGGCCCCAAGTCTGTTGGTCTTCCGCCGGGCCTGCAAGACTTGGCTGGTCTCCCAGGCCTTCGGAGGAGGGGAGGGGGGATGAGATAAAAAGTTGTGGGGGTGGTTTTTAGGGGATTTTAGATGTTTTAAATTGTGTGTTTGATAATTTAAAATCATTTTTGTATTGTAAGCTGTCCCGGGGTGCCATGGGCATGAGGGGGCGGCTAAGAAATGCAAATAAATACAATAAGTCAGGAAAAAGGCAGGAAAATTAATGTGCCAATGAGCTGGCAGGATCCCCTTGCTCTGATTAGCCTGGATCCTGGATAAAATAATGGAAAATGCTAATGGAAGCTTGAGAAGGAAAGAATTAAAAGGATAGAAATATAATTGCTGCCATTCAATATGGTTTTATGGAAAATCAGTCTTGTCAGGCAAACCTGAATTAATTACTCAATGAGATTCCAAGCTTGGTCGATAAAGATAACTTATGATACATTGCAGAAAGGCATTTGATTTGGAATATAATATAGGACTGATCTGCACTAAGGATTGGCTGACATCTCAACAAGGGGTAATTATCCCAATACAGAGGTGTTTCGAAAAAGGGCTTCCATAAGGATTAGTTCTAGAGCTAATGCTGTTCAGTATTTTAACAATAATCTAGAAGAATTAAAATAAGTGTTTGGTAAAGTCTACAGGTGACACAATTTGGTAGACTGGCAAATAAGTCAATTATACAGAGCAATCTGGAATGCTTGATAAACGGCCCACTCCAACAACTCGTTTTAGTGCATCTCAATGCAAAGTCATTCTTACAGCAACAAAGAATGTGGACTCTATCTACTCGACAAAGAATGAGGAACTGTATTCTGAGAAAGCAGTGGCTGAAAAGGTCTTAGAGATCATAGGATGTTTTTAGACAACCGCCTCCCCACTCATCACTCACCCATCATGCATGTTGCAGGGCTGCATAGGGTACCAATGTGACCCTGCAACATGCATGATGGGTGTGTGATGGGTGGGGAAGCACTTTTCTAAAAGCATCCCTAGTGGGCCCACAACTGAACACAAACTCCCCATAGGATGCTGCGGCACAAAGAGCTATGTGATCCTTGGATGTATTGATTGGTGAACTACAGGAATGAGTGGAGATCTAAAAAACAAGCACTGAAGCAAATGACTTAAGAAGCCCAATGTATTTGGTTTATATAAAAAAGTTACATTGTGACTGGATTATAATTTATGGGTTATAAGTACCTTCATAAGGGAAAATATTGAGTAGTAATGGGCTCTTCTTTACTCTAGCATAGGAAGGGAAAAGCAGAGCCAGTGGCTGAAAGGCAAAGCAGAAGGATCAGGAAACATTCTTAGATGTGGTAGATCTTAAAGTATAACCCTTGCTCTCGATCTCTTTCCCCAGTACTAAGCCTGAAACTTCATATTTTAAAATGTGTTTTATGATTGCCTCTCTATAGATGTGAGTGTATGCTGATTGATAGGTAAAGTGAGCAGGATGTGATAATCCTTTACCTGCTTGTTGCTTTTTAAAAATTTGTGGCCAGGGTTTGCTTTTTCAAAATGCATATCTAAAAGTAAGTTGCATGGTCAAGGGCATGGGTGAGGAACCTTTTCCCTCCCATTGAGCCACTTTGAAAATTAGTACAAGCTCTGAGGGAACATAGAAGTTGAGGGTGTGGATGCTTAAGGGGTGCACACAGGAAGAGGAGAGTCCAGAATAATTTATTTAAAGTATTTATTTATTTTTAATTTATATGCCACCCTTCCCAGAGGCTCACCCTTCCCCCTCTCACACCCCTACCCCCAAACCACCCACCACCTCACACCAATCCCCTACCCCCACCCCCCAAGTGCCTTTTCAAATAAAAAGGTTTTACACAGCCTCTGGAAGACACTCGGGCTCAAATGAACCTCCAGGGGAAGGGAGGCACTGAGGCAGCAACCGAGAATGTCCCCCTGCCTTGTCATATGAGCAAAGCTAACAGATAGTCTTTACTCCATTCTTGTCCTCCTTGACCTCTCTGCTGCCTTTGACACTGTTGACCATTCACTCCTACTGGACTCTCTTCGCTCCCTCAGCTTCTGCGGCTCTGTCCTTTACTGGTTCTCCTACCTCTCTGACCGCTCCTTCAATGTGTCCCTTCCCGATTCCAACTCCTCCCTCCCCCTCTCAGTGGGGGTTCCCCAAGGTGCTCTCCTGGGCCCTCTACTCTTCTCTATCTACACCCTGTCCCTTGGGAAACTCATTGTCACCCACGGCTTCCAATATCACCTCTATGCTGATGACACTCAACTCTATTTCTCCACCCCCTCTCTCTTCCCTTCTGTCCAAGCTCGCCTTATCAACTGTCTCTGATATCTCCACCTGGATGTTCCAATGTCAGCTCAAGCTCAACATGGCTAAGACTGAACTCCTTATCTTTCCTCCCTACCCTTCCTCTCCCTCTGCCCTGTCCATCCTTATTGATGGGGTTACTATCCGTCCCGTTCCCCAAGCCCGTAGCTTGGGCTTCGTCTTCGATTCTCACCTTTCCTTTAAACCTTACATCGACTGTTTCCAAATCCTGTCACTTCGCCCTCCATAACATTGCTTGGATTCGCCCTTCTCTCTCTCTCTCCTCAGCCAAAACCCTGTTCACGCCATGGTCATCTCTTGCCTTGACTACTGCAACCTCCTCCTTGCTGGCCTCCCCCGCTCTCAACTGTCCCCCCTCATCTCCATCAAAAACTCCGCTGCTAGGGTCATCCACTCTGCCCGTCGCTTTGACCACGTACAGCCTCTCCTTGCTTCACTGGCTCCACCTTCCTGATTGCATCCTTCACAAACTCCTGGTATTCACCTACAAATCCCTTCACAACCTAGCTCCCCCTTACCTCTCAGCCCTAGTCTCCTTAAACATTCCTGCACGCACTCTCCGCTCTGCCTCTGCCCTCTCCCTCGTCTCCCCTGCTCCCTTAACCACCTTTGTCCCTTTTCCCTTGTTGTCCCCCATGCCTGGAACTCCCTCCCTGCCCACATCTGCCTTGCCCTCTCCCTCCGCACCTTCAAATCCCTCTTCAAAACCCACCTCTTCCTCGCCGCCTTTCCTGACGCCTGTTAGAACTTTCTCCACAATATTTACTGTCTGCCTTCCCCGCAGACTCCTGCCAACTGCAACCAAGCCAAGCATGTGCACCTGCGACTTCGCATCCGCTTGAATGTTATTTATCCCTTGTCTCTCCCTATGTCCCCTGTCCTTGTCTTCCCCCTCCGTGTCTATTAGATTGTAAGCCGTAGGCAGGGACCGCGTGTCTTGTTCTGTAAAGCGCCAGGTACACAGCTGAAACTATACAAATGCTTATAATAATAATAATTAATAATAAATAATGGTATCCACCGAGAGGCACTCCTGGCCAATCGCAGGGGCTACAATGGGGCATGGAAGGACAGGTGGTCTCACAGATCATGGATCTCTGCCATGGATCCATCCCCTGCCTTTGTGTGTGTGCACCCGTATCTCTGATCTCAATCTTTCGGGGGGGGGGACTGGATCCAGGAACTGGGAAGAGGCCAAATAAAAATGAGCTGCAGGGCTGCACTTGGCCCAAGGCTCCCCACCTGGGTCAAGGGGATGCTGGGTATTCCACATTTATTTTGTTTCCCCACTATTAATTTAAGCACTTACATTTAGGACAGACCTCAGTTTTTCTTTTTAAAAAGTCTTAGTCTGCATATTTATTTCAACTCTTGTTGCTGGATTTCTTTTAGTATATGTGGGCGTGGGGCGTGTTTGGCTGCAATGGGGAAAATGCAATGAACACAGCTCCCTACATCTAGGGTAGACTATATGTTACACAAGGCAGCTAGGTACAGCACCCAGCCCAAGGTAGCTAGTACAGCACCCAGCACATCCACTTCAGAAGAACAGCAAAAGGTAATTTAGTGTCAATATAGATTTTGAGTTTTGATAAAATATGTAAAGTTTTTTTAAAAAAAATTTTTAAAGGGCAATAACGTTTCAGAGAAATGAACTGGCTGGCTTTAAATCAGCCAGGGTAAAAAGCCAGCCAGTCCAAGTGCAACCCATAAATCAGCAGCACAAAAAGTGACAATTTTAATTTGATTTTTATCATTTTTAGCTTCTGAACCAATTATGTATGTAGCACCTGTAAGAACTTTTCAAATATATTTTTAGCATGCAGGTCCTTGTCCTGCAGCAGTATATGTTTGCAGCAATTAATAATCATAATTCATGGTGCTAACTTGCTTGAGGACTTCGATTTTAAAACGAATTGTATTGGATAAGTTAATAGGAGCTAGTCTGAGGTGAGATATGTTTCCTTCTTTTCAAAAGACGCAGCTTAATTGCTATAGGTTAGAAGGCAAGGGAGATAAGGGAAGAGTTCATTATCACAAATTTTCTTTCCAGAGCAGGAAATTCAAGATTATTACAGTTCATTGATACAAAGTAATAGGTGTAATTTATCATGTTGGAAAGAGTTCCTCTGTGCTTGAGCAATCCTAAATCCTTTCTGTTTAAGTTTCTTGCCTGCACTAGCAATTAGTGCTGCACAGAATTATTGCATTGAATTTCAGTCAATGACCTACAAAATACAGTCCAGAGCTGCAGTTCACTAAATAAAAGCTGCCAGAAGGAAATGTACTCCTAGTTCAGGAAATCTAAACACCTCCCCCCATGATCTTTTAAATATCTATTGTTTTAATATGAATCAGAGTGTTAAGTATATTTGTAATCAAAAAGGAATCCTATTGGATATGCCAAAAAATGGGCTATCGGTGAGGCACCATACACCGTACCCAGTATTACAGACAAAGTAGTCGTATGTCCCAAAATAGCCAAGACCAATTCTTTGTATTTTCTGTCTTGTCATTTAATTGAAAAGTTTTGATCTCCAAATTAGTTAGGTCACTCAAGGCCTGTCAGCATTTTTATGCATTTGGGCTGCTTTATGTAGCTGAAAAATTAATCTATTAGCAATTATAGCTTCTTCAGAGTTTATTTTTGGTACCATCTTTGTTCATCCAAGTGCTAATCTCATAGAACAGTGCATATATATTTGGCCAGCTCCTGTCCCATTTCCATACTTCTCTTTTGTGGAGTGAGTGGTTGCCCACCAAACCTGCTGGGTTCTGGAATGCTCAGGGGGGATTTACCTGTAGACCTCGACAACCTGTAGACCTCCATCGATGACCTCGTGGCCTTTTGGAATTATTGGCTAACCGTGGCCATTGACCGAGTGGCTTCAAGGTGTCTGCTCCTGGCGTTCCGCCACCACAGGTCTCTGTGGTTCACAGATGACTTGGGGTGGTTGAAGTGTGAAGGGAGGCGGTTAGAACGATGGTGGTGTCGTACTCGCACTCAAGACGACCAATTGTGGCATAGAATGGTTTTGAGGGGCTATGCCGTGGCTGTGTGGGCAGCAAAGAAAGGTTTCTTTGCTGCCCTTGTAGCATCTGCTTGGTCGTGTCTGGCAGAGCTGTTCTGAATGGTAAGGGGTCTGGTCAGTCCAGTCTCTGTCCACCTCAAACCGGATTCAACCAAAGCCTGCTGTGACATGTGTTTGGTGTACTTTGCGGACAAAATCGCTTGCATTGAACATGACTTTGACTCTACCAGAGGCAGTGGCAGAGCCAGGGGTTAGGAATGCCCTGTCTGGTCTGAGTGATGCCGGTTGATGTGCTGAGGTCTGTTAGGGCTACAACTTGTGAACTAGATCCCATCCCGGTTGGTGAAGGCCAACAGGGAGACAGTGGGGCCAGTGCTACCAGGGGAGATGAATGCCTCCCTGCGGGAGGGCCAGGTACCAGACTACCCCAAGCAGCCCCTTCTCAAGAAACCATCACTTGACATGGCTGTCCTGGCGATGAGTGGGGAGCACAGTTGGTTGGGGCACTGAGGGGGCAGGGGAAGCACAGGCTGCAGAGGGGAGCGATTAGTGGTTCTGAGGGCGAACAAAGGGTGGGCTTGGGGATGGGTTACAAATGGAGCTGGAGGGTGCTAACCTGGGGGTGGGGAGGCCCATGGGGCCTGGGGGGCATTAGCCTCAGGAGGGCACAAGACTCCCAGGCACTTACTCAAAGTTGCTCTAGGCTAGGCTGCAGCACCTGAGCATGTAGGGTGGAGGTGGCAGTGGCCTTTGCAGGCAGGGAGTGGTCATTGCAAGCTCCCTGTGTCAGCGGCCAGGAAGAAGCAAGGAGCGGGATGATGTAAGCTGAATCTCCCTGAGCAAGCGTCTGAGTTTGGTTCAGGACCGCATTATCATGTTTTCGGGCATTATCAGGTTTTCTCTAAACCTAAGCACACAGCCCTAATTATACTATCGTCCGTTTTTCTGGAGTGTGTTCCTTCTCCCATACCAAACCAAAAAGGCAAAGCAGGATTTGTAGAGAAAATGAATAAGAAACTGTCATTTACCCCCGTCTCATAATACAAGATCAAGGGGGCAACAAACAAACAAACAAACAAACAGAAAACAGATTTAAGATGAACGCTAGGTGTCACTTAAGTATTTTCTCACAAAATCCACAATTAAACTGTGGAGTAGGGGTGTGCAATTTGTTTTCGTTATAACAAAACCAAAAAAAATTGTTTCCATTTTTGTTTTAATAATGAAAACAAAAATAATAGCGAAAACAAAAATTAAAATGGGAAAAACTTGAAAAACCCATTTCTGGTTATACCTTTTTTGATTCTGATGAATCCTGGGAAGACTGTACCCTCATTGGAGGGCATTATGTGTACCAAATATCAGGAAGACTGGATAAAGGGAACCAATTTTATAAGCAATTGAATTTTGTGATTAAGAAAATCTGTGTACACATTCAGGCTACAGCCTCTTTGGCTTCTGTCCATCCAATTTGCCCGAAGCCTGGGAAAATTATGGCCCTCCCCAGGATTACCATCCCTGTAAAATTTCAGAAAGATTGGATAAAGGGTCCTGATATTATAAGCCATTAATGTGAAACTGCATTTCTGGCTGTAATTTTTTTATATGCCATCCTGTTAACAAGACATTTGGTAGGAATGTATCCTATACCTTCCCTGTCATCCCTGCCAGAATAAGGACAATTTGATAAAGGACCCCAGTTTTATAAGCAGTTGAAGTTGTCCCCTCGAAGATCATTATTCAGATAAATGGCAGCGCATGCAGTGCCAGTCAGAGGCAGGCACCTGGCATGGAAGGGGGAGGGGGATGTAGGAGGGAGGATGGGGGGAAACACAATAGACTGACAGACACATTCACTGGCCAATTACTGCATGCTTCCAGCTTTACAGAACCAATTGGTGGTGGCTTCAAGGAGGGCATCGGGGGCGGTCCTGAGGCAGGCATAGAAGGGACATAACTGGGACTTCAGGCAGCAAGGAAGAGGGCAGGAGGATTAGCATCCCAGAAATCAGGAATTATGGCTTACACATCCAGGTGGGCCAATTATCATCACAGTCACATCCTGCAGCACTGTGACAGAGGACACAGAAGAAAATCCCTTATTGGCTCCTTCCTAAGCAGATGCTTCCAACTTCCCAGTAACAAGTGAGGAAGAGGGATTGGGGTGTTCACAGCGCAGAATGAAGATATTTGGTTGATATTTCTGCTGGCCAATTGGCATCACAAACAGATCTTATACCACAGTGACACATTAGAGAATCCCTGGCATAGGCTTATTCTCTGCATATGCTGTGCAGACTAATAAAATTGGGATCCTTTATCACATCTTTCCAATACTTAGAAGATGATCCTGAAAGTGTGAGATATAGCCCTGCCAAATTTCATGTACACTGGCTGGACTACAAAGATGTTACATCCAGAAATACATTTAAAAATTAATTGCTTATACCACCAGAACCGTTTATCCAATCCTTCTGAAAATTGGCATATATAGTAAGCCTGGGGAGGGGTATAATCTTGCCAAGTTTCATCCACATTAGATGGGAGACAAAGAAATTATAGCCCAGAATATATATGCATATTTTTGCAAAACAACTTTCAACTGCTTATAAAATTGGATTCCTTTATCCAATTTTTATGAAATTTGGCACACATAATGCCTTCTGATGGAGGTACAATCTCTCTAAGTTTCAACCAAATATAATGTAACACAAAACGTTACAGCTGAAAATGTGTTTTCAATTGAAACCAATTAAAATTAAAAATGAAAATGAAATGTTATTTATTAAAATAAATAACTTTATTTAAATAAAAGATTTAAACAGCAAAAACAAATAACAAAAATGAATAATGAGGTGGTTCCCTGGTGCACACCTCTACTGTATTTGCCCTAGCATGTTCTAAAGGTGAATGGTAGAACTGAGGTATTTTTTGTTGTTTTTTAAAAAAAAATCAGATAAAATCAAGAAGGATTTATTTATTTTTTAAAATTTCTATCCCTCCCATCCTGCCACAGGCAGCTCTGGGTGGCTTACAATAATAACAATAAAACAACTTTAGAACAAACACTACATGGAGGAATTAAAAAATATCCCTAGCCGTCCATCACCCTAACCCATTCTCCCCACCCTCCCCATGGAAAGCCAGGCAGAACAGCCACGTCTTACAACGGCATCGAAGCGAGGGGCGATCCGGGGCCAAATGGGCCTCCACTGGCAGGGAGTTCCACAGCTGCGGAGTGGCCCCCCGGCAGTGATATAGGAATAGTTATTTGCTGAGATCAGGGGATGCAACCTCATCTTCAGGTGTCTCTAAACTTCTGAGTGCTGGAAGCCAGGAGCAAATGAAAGAGGATGGATCATTCCACACATTTACTGTTCCTTTTAGACTTCTCCTGAAGCATTCAATGCTGAATGCCATCAGAGGGCATTTTTATACACACATTAAAGTTCCAGATTTTTCAGTCTTCTGGGTTTACAAGTCCACAAGTAAGTTCCGGATTCACTTTTCACACACACACTGCCCTGAGGCAGCTCCTGGAGGCATTCTTCACACACACACACACTGCCCTGAGGCAGCTCCTGGAGGCATTCTTCACACACACACTGCCCTGAGGCAGCTCCTGGAGGCATTCTTCACACAAACACTGCCCTGAGGCAGCTCCTGGAGGCATTCTTCACACAAACACTGCCCTGAGGCAGCTCCTGGAGGCATTCTTCACACAAACACTGCCCTGAGGCAGCTCCTGGAGGCATTCTTCACACAAACACTGCCCTGAGGCAGCTCCTGGAGGCATTCTTCACACAAACACTGCCCTGAGGCAGCTCCTGGAGGCATTCTTCACACAAACACTGCCCTGAGGCAGCTCCTGGAGGCATTCTTCACACAAACACTGCCCTGAGGCAGCTCCTGGAGGCATTCTTCACACAAACACTGCCCTGAGGCAGCTCCTGGAGGCATTCTTCACACAAACACTGCCCTGAGGCAGCCTAAAGTAGCTGCAGCTGTAGCAATGACAGGCTGCCATAGAAACCAAGTGACCACAGCTGCCTGGAGCAAAGCAGTTTACCAGGAGAACTTTTTACACGCAAAAGTTCTGGGAGTTCTATGCAGAAGTTCAAAGAGCCAGATGTTTAAGATCTGGGTGAGTGATTTAGACACACAGAAAGTTCAGGATGTAACAGCAAACATCCAGGAGAAATGTGTGTGTAAAAATACCCAGAGACAGGATATCAGTCTAGATGGACTATTGGTATGATCCAAAAGGGCACTTCTTATGTTCGTGTTGTCCTCTCCACTACCATAATTAGTTCTGCTGTAATGTTATCTTTCCCTGGTGATTTGCTTTCACTATAATTAGGACTACAATTTTGTCATGGCATTAAGAAAGAAAAAAAACAAGCAGAGGTTGTGGTATAAAACATAAAAAGTCACGGGCAAGTCATGGTTCACTTTGTTAGTTTTATTCAATGGTTAAATAAAGTTCAAATAAAAAGTATTACATTTTAAACCATGCAATTGCTTGGTTACAGCTTTCCTTCATTCTTAAAAGGCATGTTATACATCACTAGGTTTCCCTGCTTGATTGAGTCTCTGTCATCGTGTAGAACATCTTTGTAGGATGAGAAGGAATGCTCGCAGTTCACGCTATTGACTGGGACAGACACGACTTACAGATAGGTATTTCTGAAAGATTAGGAAAGGGGTCTTTAATGTTGTTCCAGAAGTCTGCAATGTCTATGCCCCCAAATTCAGGAATATTCTTGAAATGTGCTCTGGCCCTTCCTTGATCCTTCAAGCCTTTGAGTGGCACAGTAGGTGAGCTTAAGGCAGTCTCCCTCACCTTTTATTCTCTCCTCCTCTGTCTCTCTCACCTGCTGCAGCTCTTTCTTGCACATGGCGCAGCCCGCCACTTGTCTAATCATGCAAAACAGCTGTCAAAATACAGGAGGCAAGATTTCATGGAAGTCATGGAGAGATGGGGAAAGTCACAGACGGCGGGGGAAATCATGGAACGGAGGAAATAATGGAAAACGTGACCTCTGCAACTGCTGTGACAGAATCGTAGCCCTAACTATAATATCAGATCTGTGTGTCCAGGGTTTACATTAGGGCTGAAATGAATAGTGGATTTATAATTTGTGGATATCGATTCATATTTTTGATAAACACCCAAAATGATGATTTGTATATCTGCTTATTCAAATATTTTGTTTGTCATTTTACTTATATCACTTTGTTTTGGTAGAGTGCTAATAGTGCTGGAATAAAATCATTAAAATACCAAGATAACAGGAATGAAATATGAAAATAACCAAAATTATCTGAAACAGAAGCAAACAACAGTTCTTTGTTTCATGGAGATATTCCTTTAGTTGAATATTTGTTTCTGCTCTAATCTACATCCTATTTTAACACTGTAGTTTAAAGAAGGGTTCTCAACATCCACTACAAAAAGATCTGGCTGTAGTACATACTACTAGGTTTTCTCTTTGGGTGAGGAATTTTATTTATTTATTTCCTTATATTTATACCCTGCACCCTCTCGCCCATGGTGACTCGGAGCAGCTTACATCAACAATATATCTTAGAACTGTCTTATAGCTGAAAGGTAGCTGTTGTGAGGCCAAGATTGATTTTAATGCATTCAATTTTCCTTAGTAGCTGATATAAAGGTTTGGATAAATCTCTGTACGTGTGCTCTAGTCAGATGGACCAGGTTGAATGTCTCCATCATTTGTTTGATTGTGAATGTCACCTGTCACTCGGGGGAGTAGGGAATAGATTCTTGATTAATTATCCTCCCCAATCAGCTGTTTGTTGACTGGGTGTGTGTGTTCCTCCCGGGCTCCTCTATTTGGTAGTTTGGAAGCTGGGGTAAGTGCACTTATCTGGGCCTGATCCTCGGACCTTGCCTCACAGAGGGGCTGCAAGGACCAACCCAGACAGGAGGCATCCTGTGTCCCCACCTTAGCCCAGGTGAGGCAACCGTAGCCCGTGATGTGTCACCAGCCTTCTCCAACCAACACATTGTGTAACAGCCAGGCACCTGTCCCGAGGCATAAGTGGGTAAACATCTGGCTGTCACCAGGCAGACGGTCAGCTGCAAAAGGGCTCAGCTACATTGGGCAATGTGGGATAATGTCTCATGTGGCCTTACTCTAGATTTTGAATTTAAAATAGTTCAGGTAACCAATTTGTTCGCTCTTGTAAGTCATTCTTTTTTATGACATGGTTTTATAGAATATATTGTATTTGATTACGTGTTGTACAACACACATTGTCTGTTGTGTTTGTGACAATAAAGCTTTGTAATTTTTTTTTTAAAGGCTCTTCTCTTTCAACAGCTGCTTTAAGTTCTTTCATCTTAATTTCCCCCTCTTTAATCTGGATGAGCGCCTTAATTAGAGTAGTATTTTCATCACATTCAAGCCCTCAAACTATTACCGCAAACTGCTAAACTCTGTCTGGAGACAATATCATTGAATTAAATTTTTTCTATATGGGTTTCAACCACAGGCAAACTGGGTTTCATTTTCAAACCTAAAAACCTGGAAATGTTTGAAAGCAAACTTGCAAGAGTTCATATTGCTCTAGTCATGATGAAAGTTCTGAACACTGGCCTTGCGAACTGTATACACCAGGGAGCCTATCAAAAGCTTTCCATGTGCTCTTTCAGCTGGAATCCTGCTGCAGTAACACACTTGGAAAAAGTTAGGTTTACAAAAATGGGTATTTTCAGACGTTACGAGATCACGCTTAACCACAGTGAACCATGCTCAATCCCGTGGCGGGGCCAATGGGCCCGGAACATCTGTTCGGCGCGCGCCAGATGTTCACCACGCTCAATACGCACATGGGGTCAATTTCAACCACGCTTCCCGGGCTAGCAGGGGGAATATCCCGGGAAGCGTGGTCAAAGAGATCCCCACCGGGAACCAACAAGAAGTAACGTCTGGACGCCAATCCCCGCCTGGGAGCAAAGGAAACGAGCCCCAGCCGTGGACAATTCACGCAGCGTCGCTGCCGGGCAACCAGCAACAACACAGCCGCCGGAGGGAGATTTAAAGGGAAATCAGCCGCAGGCATGCGTGGCGGGATGG
The DNA here is from genome assembly GCA_003113815.1 of Sphenodon punctatus. Classification (NCBI taxonomy): domain Eukaryota; kingdom Metazoa; phylum Chordata; class Lepidosauria; order Sphenodontia; family Sphenodontidae; genus Sphenodon; species Sphenodon punctatus. Next base: position 2,921,345 of record QEPC01010235.1, read on the forward strand.
AGCGAGGAGGGAGGCGGAATAGAGCGGTGGGCGACAGAGCGACGGTGGAGGAGGAGGAGGTGGCAGGGGCAACGGTGGAGGTGGAGGGAGCACAGGCGGGGGAGGAGGGGGACACGGGAGTTGTTCTGACCCTGCAGGTGGCCCGGGAACAACACCCCCAGCAGCAGGCGCCATGTGACGCCCCGGGGACAGAAGCCGCAACGGGGCGGGAGGAGGCACCCAGGAAACGGGTAAGGGCAACGGAGGGGAGCAGGGGGCACCCCGGGGGGGCACAGGGCATGGTCGGGCGACCGGGAGGGAGGCAAGGGGCGGGGGAGCCCCGCGAGGGGGCCCAGCCTGCACCTAATCCAACACGCCCCTCCGACTGTCCCCACAGACACAGAAAATGGCCCGGGCGGACGAGCCCCCAGAGGACACCGGACCTGCGTGGGCGGAGGCACCGCCGGCAGAGGTGGAGGAGGAGGAGGGGGAGGATGACCGTCTGTGGGGACGCCGGAGGAAGGCCTACCACCAAGGGGGCCAGTGGGGCCTCCACGAGACCAGGGACTTCATCCGCATATGGGGGACTCTGGAGTACCAGCTGGAGCTCGCCCTCAACCAGCGCAACGAGCATGTCTACCAGGACATAGTGCGGGACATGGAGGCGGCAGGGCATCAGCGCACAGCGGCACAGTGCCACTCCAAGGCCAAGGAACTCAAGAGGGGGACAAGGCCATCCGGGACAACAATAGGCGCTCCAGACACGGGGCCTGGACCACCCCCTTCTACAAGGCCCTGGACTGCAACTTACATATGAAGGGCTCCATAGTTGCCCCACGGCTCGTGGGCAGCGCAGTGGTCCAGGGCAGGGAAAGGGCCGAGGTACCCCCTCCCCTCGCCCCTCGCCCCCCGCTGGTAGACACGAGCTCCAGGGCCCTGAACCCCCAGGAGGAGC
>QEPC01010235.1:2931211-2943780 GCA_003113815.1 Sphenodon punctatus
TGGAGGAGGAGCGGAGTGCTTGAACAGGGGTTCAGAGGGAGATAAGGGCCGAGAGGTAGGGGAGAGCGAGATTGTGAAGGGCCTAGTAGGTGAAGACAAGGCGCTTGTGCAGAATACGCTCAGGAAGGGGGAGCCAGTGGAGAGAGGAGAGGAGCGGCTGCACATGGTCAAAGCAACGAGCTAGGTGGATGATCCTGGCAGCAGAGTTTTGAAAAGAGATGAGGGAAGAAAGGTGAGAGTGGGGAAGGCCAGCGAGGAGGAGGTTACAATAGTCGAGGCGTGAGATGGCTAGGGCATGGATGAGAGTTTTGGCAGAGGAGACAGACAGAAAAGGGCGGATCTTAGCAATGTTGTGGAGGGAGAAGCGGCAGGATTTGGCCACGGAGTCAATTTAGGGTTTGAAGGTAAGGTGCGAGTGGAAGATGAAGTCCAAGCTACGGGCTTGGGGGACAAGGAGGATGGAGACCCCGTCAATGGCAATTGACAGGGAAGAGGAAGGATTGGGAGGGAAGATAAAGAGTTCAATTTTCGCCATGTTCAGTTTGAGTTGGCGTTGAGACATCCAGGTGGAGTTATCAGAGAGACAGTTGGTGAGACGAGCTGGAACAGAGGGGGAGAGGGAAGGAGTGGAGAGAGAGAGTTGAGTGTCATCAGTGTATAGTTGGTATTGGAAACCATGGGAGGCAATGAGTTGCCACTGTTCCACATGACATACCCCTAAATAATTCAGGAAAATGGGCTTGATGATGCTGTTGTTAGATGGGTTAACAACTAGCTGAACAATCCTACTCTGAGAGTAGTAATCAATTATTCGGTTTCAGAGTGAGGACAGGTAATAAATGAGATTTCCCAAGGGTCTGTCCTGGGCCTGGTGTGTGACAGTTGGCCCCAGGTGGCTGCAGAATTAGGGCTTCGGTAAGTCGTGGTAAGGGTGAAGCCCTCTTGAATAGCTAGAGTGGCTGTGCCTTTAGGGGAACTGGCTGCCTCCACAGGCCACACTCCTCTTTGGCACAGAAGGTCCTGCTGGAAAGTCAGCCTGCAACTGGCTCCCCATCCTGCAACTGGCTTCCAGTTCTGTAGCTGGAAGCTGGCTTGTTAAGAGTTTGGTGAGAGCAAAGGTCTGAATGCCCAGAGACTGGCTTGCAGCAGTACCTTAGTGAGAAGTATTTGTGATTTTGTTATCTTTGGATTTTTCACACTGTAAATAAACCTGCATGTGGTAGTGGATAAAGTGGCTGGAGTGGTGTGATTCATTAGGACCCTGATAAATTCTAGAGCCTATGACTGCCATATCGTATGGTGCTGTGTAACATTTTAAAAGCCTTGGACTAACAGGTAAATTTCATTAGGGCTGTGACAGGGCACAGTGCTGAGAACAGCCTGGCCATTTAAGAGAGTAGCGCCGGTGTAAAAGTACACCAGCTAGTAGAGAACCTCAACCTGAATGGGTGCTAAAGAGAAGTGAAGGTGTTGAGGCTGCTTAGAACAGCACCGAGATTGGAGATAGCTAGTTTCTAGGGTTTGAGAACCTAAGTCAATGGCTGAGTGAGGCCAGCTAGGCTGAGTGGAGTTAGCCCAGAAGCTTGAAAAGGCTAAACTGGCCAGAGTGAGCAGGGCTGTGGGAGAGGCAGGAGCCAGGGAGGGCCCTGCCTCTGATGCTGTTGTCAGGAGGGATTGTGCCTGGCTAGCAGGGGCCTGTGACGCTGGTGTCAGGAGGGACTGTGCCTGGCCAGAGGAGCTTGGAGGGATAGGTCCTACAACTCTGAGATAATGGACTATGTATCATGTATATATTGGTGAAGATTGCCCATGTAATACAATAAATGGCACTGCTGGAGCCAAGATCCTCTGTGGGCATGAGTTCTTGAGGGACTGATCCTGCAAACACTCAGAACTCAGGACACCACCCTGCTACACTGTGCATTCGGGGTTCAACAAAACCCAAATAAATCAGAAAAATCCCCTTTTGGCTGCCATATTCGAAAAGCTTGATCAGTCTGGGCATTTGAATTTTGGGTGAACCCAATGTGCCCCCAAAAATGTAATATCCAAGGTCTCGAACTGGACCCTCAAACCTGCAGCACATATCCAGCTTGGAGCTGGGCTACTCTCTGATCAACTGCCTGCTTGGGAAGCCTGTAGTGAGCCCTCCTTACCTTCAGGAGCTGTTTTAGAATGGCAGTCTCCACTCTCCAGTACTGCAGCCAGGCCCAGCCAGGGAGAAATGGCAAGTCCTTGGCAGCATCATTCCCCTCTCTCCAAGACAGCAACACCTCCTACAAGCCAGTGACCTTCCCCCACCCCTCCCCGACCCATCTCTACATGCCATTCCCACTCAGGGATTCCACTTTCCACAAGCCAATGACTCCCCTCTGAGCCAGAAACCACTCCCCCAACCCAGAACCATGCCTCATTCTCCCTCCCTAAGCCAGTGACACCTTCTTTGAACCATTCCCATGTTCTATTCCCCCTCCCCAAGCCAGCAACTTCCCCTAAGCCAGACCCATGCCCCATCGCCAGGCCAGCAACTCACATGAACCAGCCCCATGTTCCATATAACTCCCTTCTCCCAAGCCAGCCACATGCCTCACTCTTCCTCAAGCCATCAATCCCCCTGAGCCATGCCTCTATCCACCCTCCCCAAGCTAACAACCTCCCCACCAAACTTGCTGTATTCTCCACCTTCCCCCAAACCAGTGCTCTCCTTTTTACACTGGTAGCAGACTTAGCAACAGTTTTGACTGTATTTTCCTTCCATATAGGCCTGTCAAACTGGCAGAGCCTGACTACAATTCTCTGCCAGAATAACCCATATGCAGGGACTGGTGTTCACTGTATTTTCCACATTGTCAACAATGGAGAAAATGCAGTGAATGCAGGCAAAGATACAAATAAATGCAAATACTAAAAATACAAATGGAAATACTTGACCCCATGCACAGTCCTAATTCTTATCAAATTTACCGATGACAGAAATCTGAGAGAGACTGCAAACATGCTAGATAAGATCAAAATCCAAAGTAATCTCGAAAAATTGGAAAGTTGGGATGAAAAAAATAAGATGAAATTTAATAAAGACAAATGCAAGGTATTGCAGATTAGGGATGGGAGAACAGTTCGGTTCAGTTCAAAAATCGAGTTTGGTTCGGAAGTTCGGTTCGGTCGACCGAACTATTCGAGTTCGGTCCGAACTCTGAACTTCCGAACAGAGTTCGGAAATTCAAACCCCATTGAACTAAATGGAATATTATCTTATAGGGATGGGCAAACAGAACCGAGTTCGGAAATTTGGTTTGGTTCGGTTTGAAAATTGAGTTTGGTTCGGAAGTTTGGTTTGGTCGACCGAACTGGTCGAGTTCAGTTCGAACTCCGAACTTCCGAACCGTGTTCTTCCATCCCTATTGCACATAGAAGAGAAAATCAAAAGTACAAATACAAAATGGGAGATTACTGGCTGGGTAACAGTACTTCTAAAAGGGGCTACAGTAGATACCAAACTTAATGAATCAGCAATATGGAGCATCAGCTAAAAAGATTAATGCTATTTGGGTTTGCGTTAACAGCCGTATTAGCTGTAAGACAAGGGAGGTAATTGTTCCTCTCTATTCAGCCCTCATCAGGCTTCATCTAGAGAACTGTGTGTCCAGTTTTGGACACCTTACTTTAAGAAGTACACTGACAATCTGCTGGAGAGGATTCGGAGGACAGCAACAGAGATGATAAAGGGGGTGGAGGAAAAGACATGAAGAGAAGTTCAAGGAACTGAGAATGTTTAGTCTAGAAAAGAAGATTAAGGAGGGACATGATGATTACAGTTCTCAAATATGTAAAAGGCTGCTATAAGCAAAATGGTACCTAGTTGTTCTCTTTGGCCACCAAGGACAGGATTAGACGTAATGGCTTAAATTAAAGGAGAAATTGTTTAGGCTAAACGTTAGGAAGAATTATCTTGCTACTAGGACAGTTTTTTATTTATTTATTTTATTTATTTCTAGATTTATACCCCGCCCCTCCTGAGAACAGCTCGGGGCAGCTTCCAACAAAAAAAATATATAAAATACATGCAGTTATGCAGTGATATAATTTGCCAAGGGAGGTTGTGGAGGCCCATCATTGGAAGCCTTTTAAAAATCGGTTAGACAAGTCTCCCGGGGGACAGCGTAGGTACTCTGGATCCTGCTCAATGGTAAGGGGCTGGACTTGATAGTCCTTGCAGTTCCGTTCCAGCCTATGATTCTATCCAAGTTGGTCCCCTTAAAACAAAAAAGCACTTCACTGGGGTTGTATTTTCAGAGTTATCTCCACAACCAAGACAATGGAAAAAAGGAAAGGTGACACTGTAGAGCAACTGAGAGGTCTCTTTTTACCCCTGCCATCCATCAACTAGTCCTTCATGCTCCTTCACAAACATGCTGCAGACAAACACAGTTATCCATAATGTTCTACGGGTTAACCTGTCAACCTGGAAAATGGATGACATACTGCTAAGCTATAATTATATCACTGTGAATTTAATATCTGAGTCACATAGAGAGTGAAGGAAACTATTGAAATATGTTTGACTATGGAACAGTGATATTGAATGAATATAGCTGTGTCGGTGACCGCACCTAGGCTGTGGAATGCCCTCCCGATGGAGGCCCGCCTAGCCCCAGACCTCCCCTCTTTCAGAAGACAATGTAAAACCTGACTGTTCTGGGTAAGCGTGGGAGGGAGGTTTGGGGGGGAGAGTTTTCTTATTTCCATGCTTTTACTGAGTTTTATATGTAATTTTATATTTTATGTTTTATATATGTTTTATATGGTATATTTTTATATATTTTTTATTGTAAACCACCCCGAGCTGCCATGTGAGCAGGAGGGTGTAGAATATAAGATTATCAAAATAAATAAAAAGATTATCAAAATAAATAAAAATAAATGAATGTTTGTTTTGCAGGTAACCAAATTTGGCACCCAGAACTAATCTTGGTTTTGTTCATATATACTAAAGTATTAAGAGAAGGGGAGGAGGAAAACAGGATCAAGGAATTAAATAATGCAAGTGGAAGAGACCAATCAGATCATGTGTCCTGTCTGCCTACTGATATTTTAAAAATTCAGTACTTGGCAGTTTCTATATTTCAGTCTGATCACCAATATTTCACACTCTTTTGAAAATCTTACCCATTGGTCTGAGGGCACTAGCGCGCATGCAGCTAGAGTAACAGGGAGAAGCTGGTGCTTCGCCTGGGCCTTTACCAGAGACTGATTAAAATTACGTTTATTAGAGGAAATTTAAAACAAAAAGCAGAGATACTAGAATTAGACTGTCCCATAACTCCAAAAGAGGAGAGAGGAACACCATAAAAAGGTTCTGTGAAATCCAGCTGGCCCCTCAAGAATCTAAGTCGGAGCCTGATCCAACAAACAACATGGCCACTGCTCTTGCTGAGAACTCTGAAGGCAAAGCAGATCATCTAGCTTCCATAACGGCCACATTTAAAGAAGTAAAAAAAGATCTGGAGCGGGCCCGCAAAGAGGTCAATTTAAAAGAAGACACAAGCTTCTTAAAATGATCCTTTGAAGACCTGACTAAGTGCCTGGATGGCGTCTCATCGAGAATGGATCAAGCTGAAAGGCGCATAAGCCAGGTAAAAGATGAGGGCCTAAGAACTGAAAATAATTTACAAAGCATGCAAAAAGAGCTGTCCCAAATCAAGGCGAAATGTGACAATCTGGAAAACAGGAGTCACAGGTTCAACCTGCAGTTCCTGGGTATTAAAGAGGGAGAGGAGACCCCAGATGCAAGAAGCTTCATAGAGAAGCTGCTGCGTGAGTGGTTTCCCACTGAGACACAGGTTCATAGCGCCATAATTGAACAAGCACATCGCTCCCTTCGCCCCAAACCTAATATGGGTGACCCGCCAAGGGCATTGACTGCCAAATTCCTTTCATACCAGGACAAAGAGGCATGTAACTCCCCGCAGTTGGAGTACCAAGGTCAACAGATCAAGATTTACTCCGATTTGTCTTCGGAGACTCAGGCGAGGAGCAAATTAATGGACCGCCTAACAAAAAAAGGCATGAAACCGCAATTATGTCTCCTGGCCAGATTGACTTTTACCCATAATGGTAGGGAAAGGGTGTTAGCCGATATTGAAAGTTTTAAAGCATTCATGAGATCACTGCCAGCGCTGAGTGAGAAAGATGGTAAGGCATATTGGGGTCGAGAGTGACTACCTTTGATTCTCCAGATTGGATCTGGCTTCTAGTCAACAGGTTTTGAAAAAATAGATTGATTTAATGTTTTCTTTTTCCCTCCTTGCTAAGGAGAATGGGTTTGGTGTCTGAATTTTAAGGCCGTTAACTTTGCTGAACTATAATGCTTCCTTCATCCTAAATGTATGGGTAATACGGGGATCACGTGCTTGCTTAAAGGCTCATTTTTTCTTGAGACGCACCCAAAAATAATTTGCAAAATTAAGAGCCAAATATTTTAAGGGGATTGGTTTAAAAATTGTTTTCTCTATTTCTAAGCCTGGGTGGAGGATAGGCTACAAAGCGTCGCATGTTAGTTGCACTTGCTCGGGGGGGGGCGCTTCTTTAAGAAGCTGGGATAAGACGGGGGTGGTAACGGGAACGGAGATGGGGAGTATCTTAAGCACTGGGGAGGGAGATGGTAGCGTTCAGTGTTATTTTAATTTTATTTATTTAAAATTTACATCCCGCCCCTCCTGCCCTCAGGGCAGCCCGAGGCGGCGAACAACATTAAATAAAAACAATATAATTTTTTTTTTAAATTTAAAATTACAATATGTGGGGAAAAACCCCATCCCCCACCCCACCCCTACCCCTCGCCAAAAGCCTGATGGAGCAGCCAGGTCTTACATACACGCCGAAACAGAAGGAGAGTGGGAGCCAACCGAGCCTCCTCCGGAGGCGAATTCCACAGCACATGGGCGGCCACCAAAAAAGATCTAACATTGGTGGTCACCCGCCTCGCCCGGGGAACCTCCAAAAAGGCTCCCATGGACAATCTCAAGGGTCACATGGGGAGTGAGGTGGTTCCGGAGATAAGTAGGGCCCAGGCCGTGAAGGGCTTTAAAGGTTAAAACCAGCACCTTGAACCTGGCCTGGTACTTTATAGGCAGCCAGTGCAGAGTCTGGAGCACTGGTGTCATGTGCTCCCTGCGACCCGGCCCCGTAAGGAGACGGGCCGCAGCATTCTGCACCAGCTGCAGCCTCCGGACCAGCTTCTCGGACAGCCCCACATAGAGCGCGTTGCAGTAATCCAGCCTCGAGGTGATGAAGGCATGGATGACAGTGGCAAAGTCGGAGTCTGAGAGATACGGCCGAAGCTGCCGGACAAGATGTAACTGCCGAAATGCACTCCCCGCCACGGCCACAACCTGACATTCCAGGCTGAGCCGCGAATCGAGGAGCACACCCAAACTCCGCACTTGAGAGACCATAGGAGGACGAACCCCACCAACAAGAGGAGATTCAACCACCCACAGGTCCCCCAAGCCCTCTCCCACCAACATCACCTCCGTTATGTTTTGATTTGCTATAAATGCTTGGTCGGGAGGAGGAGTGTGATCCGTGCCCGTCCTGGTTGGTGAAAACCTCCAGGGAGACATTGGGGACGGTGCTGGCGAGGGTGATCAATGTGTCCTTGCAGCAGGGGAGGTTGTCGCCTAGTCTCAAGGAGGCTGTGGTGCGCCCCCTGCTGAAAAAACCATTGTTGGACGTGAGCGCATTCTCCAGCTACCATCCTGTCTCTAACCTTCCCTTTTTAGGGAAGGTTATTGAGCGGGCGGTGGAGCTCCAGCTCCAGGTGCATCTAGATAGCATTGGTTTCCTGGACCCTTTTCAATCTGGGTTCCACCCCTGCTATGGCACCGAGACGGCGTTGGTGGCCTTGGTCGGCGATCTCCGCCAGGAGATGGATGCAGGATGTTTGACATTTCTCATCCTGCTAGATCTCTCGGCCGCTTTTGATACCATGGACCATGGGCTACTGCTGAGACGGCTGCGTGACCTGGGGGTTCTGGACGGGACTGTTCTTGAATGGTTCCGCTCATTCCTCTCAGGGAGAAGCCAGCGGCTGGTGCTGGGAGCTGAGACATCTGGCCCCCGCACCTTATCCTGTGGCGTTCCGCAGGGTTCTATTCTGTCTCCATTGCTGTTTAATGTATATATGCAGCCCTTGGGTGAGGTCGTGAGAGGGTTCGGGGTGCGATGTCACCAATATGCTGATGATACTCAGTTGTACCTCTCTTTTTCAGCTGACCCAGACCCTGCAGTCTTGTTGCTTTCCCAGTGTTAGGAGGCCGTGGCGAAGTGGATGTGGCAGAGCAGACTGAAGCTCAACCCCGATAAGATGGAGGTGGTGGTGGTGGGGAGAGCGAGGGAGGTGTCGGCCCCCCGATTGGGGGGGTTCACCCTCCCATAGCTCGGCAGGCTCGGAGTCTGGGGGTGATTTGGGATGTAGACCTCCGCCTGAAGCAGCAGGTGGAGGCAGCGGTGAAGGCTGCCTTCCATCAGCTGTATCTGGTGCGGAGGCTGCATCTGTTTGTCTCCGGCCCGGACCTGGCCTCCCTCATCCATGCCGTCATCACCTCGATGCTGGACTACTGCAATGTGCTCTATGCGGGGCTGCCCTTGTTCCTGGTTCGGAGGCTGCAGCTAGTGCAGAATGCGGCGGCTCGCCTCCTATCGGGGACAGGCCGTTGGGAGCATATAACACTGGTGCTTCGGACTCTGCACTGGCTGCCGATAGTGTGCCGAGCCAGGTTCAAGGTATTGGAGCTAATATACAAGGCCCTTCATGGTCTGGGCCCCTCATACCTCAGGGACCACCTCACCCTCCATGGCCCAGAGCGGCTCCTTTGGTCTGCTGGGGGTGCCTTTCTGGAGGTCCCCCGTGTTAGGCGGGGGGCCACAATGGAGAGGGCATTCTCGGTGGCCGTGCTGTGCCTCTGTAATTCCCTCCTGGAGGAAGCTCGCCTGGGCCCAAGCCTTCTGACATTTCGATGAATTTGTAAGACCTCACTGTTCGCCCAGGCCCTTGGGGCGGGGGGGGGGGGGTAAGGTTTTTAAAAAAATCTTCCCCCACCCTAATTTATTTATTATTATCCCAGTCTGTTTTATTGTAGTGTTTTTATGGATTGTTTTAATATATTGGTTTTAAGATTGTTTTATGTTGAATTTGTTAGCTGCCTCGAGCTGTTCACAGGAGGGGCGGGATATAAATTGAATAAATAAATAAATAAAAGAAAGGGGACTCAGTAATGGCTGCGATCAGTGGTTTCGTCAGGCCTTGATGCAAGCCACTGTTAGAATATGGCTAAAGTCTCTGGGAATGTCCTGAGACTCCTCTCACTGAACACTAGAGGGCTCAATAGTCCAATATAAAAAGCAGATTGATAAGTCTGCTCAAAGTCCTAAAAGTGGATATATATATTTTTATTCAGGAAACACATTTGTTACATCAAGATACTTATAGGCTTAAAAACAAATGGGTCAAGTCAATATATTTTTCATGTTCCAACAAAAAGAGGGCCAGAGTGGCTATTGGTTTTTTCTATAAAATATCATTTGAATGTATTAAACAGATCAGGGACCCTGAGGGGAGATTTTTGATGTTAACTGGAAAACTAGATGGTCAGGATTATACTCTGCTTAACATATACGCTCCCAACGGTAATTCCTCATTTTTTAAAAACAAAGTAATTAGTAAGCTCAGAGAATGTGCTGTGGGCCACTTGCTAGTCCTGGGTGACTTGAACATCCCACTGTCTGCCCTGAACAGATCCTCATCTCAACCGTTAGAAAATTGGCAGATTCTAATTGCTGAATCACTGGGGGTATGGGCCTTATAGATGCCAGTAGATATTTAGACCCTAATCACAGGGATTACACTTTTTTTTAATTCCAGGCATGGCATATAAACTAGAATTGACCATGTACTTGTGGATACTGGACTGGTCAGTAGGTGATTAAAGAGTGATGTTCAGTTGGTTACTATCTCTGACCATAATGCATTAATTTTAGAGGTGCAAACTAATCTAGCTGCTGACAACAAACCTTGTTGTTAGAATTTTCCCAGACAATTGCTGCATAATGATTTGGCCAAAGAACAAATTAGGGAGACCTGGACTAATTACATGAAAGAAAATTATACCCATGACATCTCAGCCCACATACTCTGGGATGCCACGAAGGTGGTCATGAGGGGTGAGATGATTGTGTTGAATACAAAGATCAGAAAAGATAGAGCCAAAGTCCCGAGGGGCCTTCATGCTCAACTTACCCAACTGGAACTAAGGGACAAAAGATCTCTTAACAAAAAAAAGGCAAAACCAAATTATCAGTATTAAAGGAGAAATCGATATAATTGAAGACTAGCGGTAAGGCCACTTTTGACAAGGGGGAAATTATGCACACTTTTTAGTCATTTTAACAAGACCTCTATAAAACACAAGGGATGGGTGAACAGAACCGAGTTCAGAAATTCGGTTCAGTTCAGTTCGGAAATTCGGTTTGGTTCGGAAGTTCAGTTCGGTTGACCGAACTATTTGAGTTTGGTCCAAACTCCGAACTTCCAAACAAAGTTCGGAAATTCAAACCTCGTTGAACTAAATGGAATATTATATTTTAAGGATGGGTGAACAGAGCCAAATTCAGTTTGGTTAGAAAATCGAGTTTGGTTCGGAAGTTCACTTCGGTTGACCGAACTGGTCAAGTTCGGTCCGAACTCTGAACTTTCGAACTGCGTTTGCCCATCCCTATAAATCACAGGAACCTAAACTCAACAAGATAAAAGATTTTCTGGGGTCAATTAAGCTGCCAAGACTGTCAGGAACATATTGAAATGCTAAACATTCAGATGATGGCTGAGGAAATTAAAGATACAATGAAATCATTCACCAAAGATAAAGCTAATGGCCTGGATGGCTATCCAATTGAATTTTATCAGCAGTACACAGACTCGGTGGCCCTGGTGTTGTCCAGAGTATTTAACAACATATTGACTACAGAATATATGCGGATTCCTTTTACTCAGCCTCGATGGCACTCTGTTTTAAACCAGGCAAACCAGTTGATGAATGCTCCGGATATTGCCCAATATCTTTATTAAGTACAGATTTCAAGATTTTTTCCAAAACCCTGTCTAACTGATTAAATAGGTGTATCTCTACTATTATTGACCCAGACCAAGTAGGGTTCACCCCCCTGCATCTTGGAGCAGATAATGCTAGGAAACCTGTACATGTAATGCATAAAATTAATGTTACTGATCAGGAGGCCATGGTAATATCCATGGATGCAGAAAAAGCCTTTGATAGGACAGAATGTGTATTCTTATATGAAACAATGCAGTAAATGGGATTCACAGGAAATTTTCTCAGATGGGTAAAGGCCATTTATAAAAAACTAAGTTCACAAATCATTATTAATGGAGAACTCTAGATTGGGGTGGGGCACCAGGCAGGGGTGTCCCCTTTCTCCTCTCTTGTTCAACACTGCCCTGGTACCCTTGGCAGTTGCCATTAGAGGTGATAAAGAAATAAATCGGATACAAATTGATAAGACAGAGCACAAGCTGGCACTTTATGCTGATGATATGTTGGTATTTTGATCAATCTGGAAAAATCAATTCCAACACTAACGCAGTTAATTTCACAATTTGGTCAACTCTCAGGTTACAAAACAAATTTCCAAAATTCCGGGGCCCTTGTATATATTACATTAGAGAATAGATATGTAAGCTTATTGCAGAATTTCCAATTTAAGTTGGAAATTGATAAATTAAAATACCTAGTAATCTACCTTACTAAAAGAGTGAAGAATCTTTATGGGGCAAATTTCCCCCTCACCATGGACCAAATAAAAAGAACCATGGAAACATGGTCCTCCATGACATGTTCATGATTGGGGTGGATTAACTTAATAAAATGGTAATCATCCCTAAAATACTATACAAAATGTTGGTTCTTCCAGCTAGAATCCCAGCCACTTTTTTCAAGTTAGTGGACGGATGGTTCTCCAAATGGATCTGGGGGAACAAAAAACCCTGCACCAGGAACTATAACTTGAAAGTAACCAGGGACAAAGGGGGAATTAATATGCCTGACCTACAGTCCTATTATAAGGTGACTTCTTTTAGAGCCATACGTTATTGGTATCAGGAATTATCCAATACTAAATGGGTTCATATGGTAAAAAACGTGCTTAATATAGTGGATTTCAAGGTTACTCTAGTTTTGCTAAAAATTAAAGATAGAGTAAGATGGGAATCACACCCATTTGCGGGAGCTGCCTGCGATATGTGGGTGAAAGTCTGCAACAGGCTCGAGACAGGGGAAAACCTCTCCCCGCTAAAGGGCGCAGCACTTTTGGGGCACTTCGGGGGCTGCAGGGGGTTATTGTTTGTTTTTGTGTGGGCTTCTTTTTTGTACAGGGCTAGGGTGATAGGGTGGGGGTTGTAGGTAAGGGGTGGGTAAAAGGGGGTGGACCCAGTGACTCCCCTTGGTGAGAGCGGGGGGAGCACTGGGAGGGTTGGTGGGGAGGGGGGTGGCTCG
>QEPC01010235.1:2946716-2962160 GCA_003113815.1 Sphenodon punctatus
GGTCTCGGCCCCTCATACCTTAGGGACCGCCTCGCCCTCCGCGCCCCAGAGCGGCTCCTGCGGTCTTCCGGGGGTGCCTTCCTGGAGGTCCCCCATGTTAAACGGGGGGCCACGATGGAGAGGGCATTCTCAGTAGTGGGACTGCGGCTGTGGAACTCCCTTCCAGAGGAAGTTCGCCTGGCCCCTAGCCTACTAATATTCCGGTGGAACTGTAACACCTGGCTGTTCGCCCAGGCCTTTGGGAGGGAGGGTGGGTAGGGTGGGGTTTTAATTCCCCCACCTAATTTTGGTTTTAGTCTGCCCTGTAATAATTATTTTAATAATATTTATGGTTGTTTTTTAAATTGTTTTTATGGTGTTTTATAAAAATTGTTGGAAGCTGCCCCGAGCTGCATGGCAGGAGGGGCGGGGTAGAAATTTTATAAATAAATAAATATTGTGAATTAACAACTCCACTCTCATTGGATATTTTCAGATGTGACGGGGCCGATTGGTCCCGTCACGAAATCAATGAAATGATCCCCTACCGGGATGACCCATCACGCCCTAATAGACATGCTGGGGGATCCTGGCGGGGAACCGGGGAGGGGGCGGGGCCGCGCGGCACAACGTGCAGCCGCACGGCCCTGCCCCCTCCACGCTCCCCACCACCTGTCCTCTGGGGAGATGGGCGGCCGCTGCGGCCAATGCCGCCGCAGCACTTGCCCGCTATGGCCATGGGCCAGACTCCCTGCGGGGATTCCGGGCTGTGACTGCCATCCAGACTCGCCCGCTATGGCCATGGGCCAGACTCCCTGTGGGGATTCCGGGCTGTGACTGCCATCCAGACGTGACGGCGGGGGTCATCACGGCGGGGAATTGCCTTCAACACGCGATGGCTTCCGGCCCCGCTGCTTTGGCCGCTCGCGTGGTGAATGTGATCCCATGCCATGGTAACATCTGGGGGGGAACATCCGTTCTCCCCAACAGATGTTACGTGGTCCAAGCCACCACAGGGAATTGACTGTGGTGGACATTGACCACGTAACGTCTGAAAATACCCATTGTCTTGGCTCTATTAAAATTCTCCAAAAACTTAAAGAAAATGGATTGTCATGAGCCAGCTATTTAAAGGTGACAAATTCAAAACTAAAGATGAACTGGAACAGGTAATAGAAGAACAAATCAATTTTCAGCAATATAATCAGTTGAGTAGCTTTTTTGCAAATTCAAAAAAAGAGAGAGAGAGAGAATGCTACACCTGACAATTTAAAAGGCTTGAAGGCATAGCCTCATCAAAGGCCAGAATCAGGGGACTCATGTCTCAAATTTACCTAGAAATCAAACATATTTTATTCCAAAAAACAAATTTATTGAGAACTGGGGCAAAGATTTGAACAAATCATTCGATAAGGGTGATATGGCTCAAATTTGCTCCCATATGACACAATGTTCTATTTCTCTATCGATCTCACATTTCACAATGCATCTATATAGGACACCTAGTAGGATGACCAGAATCTTGCCGGATTGATTGGATCGTTGCTGGTGAGACTGTAACAAAAGAGCAGTTTATTATGCATTGTTTATGGCTTTGTCCCAAATTGAGAATTTTTTGGTCACAAACTTGGGAATTGATCAAGGAAGCAGCTGGGCTTACACTCCCATTTGACTCAGGTATCTCCATACTAGGTTATATATCCTAAGATGCCCCTTGTACAAGCTCATAAAGACACCTGCGTTCATATGTATATGGCTGCCTTGAATGATATCACTAGAAACTGGAAAAACCAAGAATCACTCACAATAAAAGAATGACTATAAAGACTGTGGTATGTGATGTCACTCGAGAAAATAATTGCAGAAGCCAAGGACTCCCTCAGTGACTTTTATATGACTTGGTCAGAAGGTTTCAATCTCATCAAGGCTAGACTTGATGCTGAGAAGCCAGAAGTTCTGCTCTGTATTTCGGACCTATAAAATGTTATAATGTTTTATTTGCTGCTGTCTCCCTCTCCAGTTGGGTGGGTGGAAAGGCAGGAGGGGAGGGGAAGTGATCTCCGTAAAAGATGCTGTTTTGCTTAAATTAAGTGGGTTGCAAAGTGTTATGTATAACTGTAACCTTGATATTCAATGAAGATACTGTAAACGTTTACTCCTACTCAATAAAAGTTATAGGTTTTTTTTAAAAAACACAACCCCTTACCCATTGTAGCAGGATGCAGCTCCCCAGGGTAAGACCCTGCAGGATTAGGCCCAAATCATCACAAGTCTTTGGTAATTAACTTTTCACTATGCAATCCGTTATTGAGTCTCTATATACATACAGTCACTACTTTTAACCAGGCAACAGTCCTCTGGCTGGTACTCTGTCTCAAAGGTCTTTAGTCGAGACACAGCACTCTGCTTCCAGTAGGTCTCCTCCAACACCTTGGCCGGCGTAGAGTGCTGGGTTCCTTCAGCCCAGGCACTAGGTTGCCCCTCACTGCTTAGCCTGAGAGTCAGTTCCTTGGAGAGCTCCCCTGCAGTGCAGTGCAGCTCTCAGCAGAAAACCTTCCTCTCCTGGAGTCAGGCACTGGCTGCTTCTTCTTATACCTTCAGAGTGAGTGTGACTAGGCCTCCAGTTTCTCAAGTCTTAAAGGGCCAGTGTATGTCCACACACTCAAATTCAGCTTGGGTTTTTCCAACTCCTACTGGTCTGGCTCTGCCAAGCCCTTACCCAGTCACTGCCCAGCCTGCCCAGTCCTCAGGCTGGTGCACTCTACTCTCTTAAAGGGGCAGCAACCCCATCAGGTTGCACCCTGCCATACCCATCTTAACCGAATTAAAATATCATGAAAATACGTGCAGATCAGTACACGGATCCTCACGATTCTGGAAGACACAATGTGCATCACGCTACTAACAAGAAAATTTCCAAAGGGACTAGACAGGTCTGTGTCTTGGCAATGACCTTGGGGGGCAAACATTTGTCAGTTAAATGGTGGATGTGAACACAAATTGCCTGAATAGTGGTCATTAGGGACAGCAGGAACTGATTAAGTTTTGTTTGCCATTGTCCTACTCTCTAACCTTGGACAGGTCATTTACTCTCTGTGTACCTCATTTACCCCCTTTGAAAAATGTAGTTAATGATACTTCCCTCCTTTTGTAAAGAACATTGAGATCTGTGGATAGAAAATAGTATCCAAGGAAAGTATTACATGTTGGCATTGATAAATATTTTCTTGTCATTGCCTCTAGTCATCAAAGCATTTCTTTGCATTATTCTCTCTTTAGATATTGAACTGGATTGCTAAAATCCCTTGGAGTTTTCTCTAAACTTCTGTGACATAGAGGATGGAGACCTTAGTTATGAATGTGTGTGTCAAAATCACAAAAATACAAAACTTCCTGTTTCACTTTTGCGAGTAATATTGTAGGGGGAAATAACATGTGTTTTTGTCTGTATCTGGTGGTGGGTAAAAGGAGATCTCCAACTGGGCACATGTCATACAGACATGGTCATACCTGTGTGTTTTACTTGATTTATATATATCAAGTAAAATAATAAAAATAATGTAAGACCTTTTTATTTGGCCCAGCATTTGGTAGGCAGGGATAGGGTGGGATGGGGTTGGGTGGGTATTAACGGTTTTTTTATTGATTTTAATCGCTTTTTTATTTCTGTTCTTGTGATTGTATTATGTATTGCTGTATACACACACTTCTAGTGTAGGACAGGACTGCCCATCTGTCTGGTGTGTTCAGAGGTACCATAATGGCAGGGACTTGTGTTCACTGAATTTTTCCCACTGGTGGCAATTGGAAAAACACAGTAAGCACTGGTCCCCTACATATATACCCTACATACACTGGTCCCCTACATTGGACCTGCCTGCTGTCATTCTCATCGTAACCAAGCCAAGTACGTGCACTTGAGACCTCGCATCTTCATGAATGTTAGACCCCTTGTCTCTCCCTCTGTTCCCCTTCCTAAGTCTCTCCCCCAGCTCCTGTCTCTCAGATTGTAAGCCCTAGGGGCAGGGACCGTGTCTATTTTATTACTTTGTAAAGTGCCAGGTACACTGCTGGCACTATATAAATGTTTGTTAATAATAATAATAATAATAATATTGGCGGGCAAGAATCTCTGAAATAAAGCAACAAAACCTTGACAAGTACTGTCAAGTACTTTACTCAAAGCCCCAAAAGCCCAACAGATATATAGAAAAGCTAATAAATTATAGTAAATAGATGCCAAACATCTTGAATACCCAGATAAAAACATTGTAGCAGAGTAAAATTCTAAATGCATTGTAACTATTTAAAAATATACAAATAAAAAATTGGCAACCAATTGTAAAGCTTGAAGGTGTGGTCAAACCCCTTATGAATATGTTCAGCCTAAACTTACAACAATAGGAAAAATGCTTCTATAAAATGTTTTCCAAGGGATATGTAGGAACAACAAGCAAAAATAGGACCAAAGGATATATAATAATGAATCACAAACCTACAGAATAAAAGAAAGGTGTAAAAATAAACAGGGATTCTCAGAGAACAACAGAAATAGAAAGTTGAGAGGAAGGTGGTGTGGGAGAGGATTTTTTAAGACCTAAAGCTGCACTTTAGCAATCAACTCCCATTGGCTTTTCATGCCTTTTAAAAATCTCCCACTTAGACCTCCCACACTCTCACCTTTTCTGCAATCACGCACCAATTGGCATGGTCAAAGTATGACTGAACAACATGTAGCTCAGGAATATGGCACTCGATCAGTTCAACCAACTCCCCTTCTTTAAAGACATGGTAATACCTAAGGTAAACTTCATCGGAACGCCTTTGCTGTTGCTTGTGTTTTGAGAAAATGGCAGTGTCATTGCCTGTATCTTGTTGAGAGCCACTTTTATTCTGGAACTTGCAGAAAGCAGCTTGTTTTGGAGAATAATCTATTTTAGGTTGCTGACTGACAGGTCGTTCTTTATGATGAGAAACCAGGTCAAGTAAACATGCTGTGCTGTAATTGTGAATTATATCCACAGATGTTAGAGGCTGCTTAGTGTTCTGGCCTAATTCTGAACAACAGCTTTTGAGAGCTGCAGACTGATAGGACATAGGTGACTGTGGTTCTACAACCAGTCCAAAGGCATTATCCCCAGAACTCTTTCTATATCTTAGAAACAGGTTAGAAATATGCCTCCTAAAGTCAGATTGTCTGTTTTGTTCAAAAAGATTTTTCCTGTCTAAATCATCCAGCTGAATGTAACTGCAATATCTGCTTTGCTCTCTTTGGTGCCATTCATTGCTCAAGGCTAAAACGGAATCAAGCGATTTAGAAAAAAGACACTGTCTCAAGGATTGTTCAAACAATGTGTGCATGGTTTTCTTCTCTCCTGAAAAAGATATACTACTACTTTTCCTGTGCACTTCTAAAGCATCGCCTGACTTACAAGAGTGCTGCTTCAAAGCCAGGCTTTTCTCCTTTAGATTAATTGAATTCTGTATCCCATGTGAAGCACAGGTACCCAGGGTACAGGAAGCAGGAGAAGGATTCCAAGGAACAAAGATATCTTGCTTTTCAAATTTTCGCCTTTTTTGCTCCATTGCCCACACATATATCATTATCCGGCCTCCCAATCTTAGAATACGTGCCATCTCTTTTATTGCACGCAAGCGCCGCTCCTTTGTGCAGAAGTGGTGTATCACTGGAACAGAACATATAAAATGAATAAACATCCATCAAGACAATACCCAGTGCTTGGCAGAACACTGATTTTGTCACATTAGTAGGAAATACTTTGAGCTTGCAGCAAAGGATAATTTATCTCCAAATATCCTAGGATGTTTATCTCTCTATTCATCTCTCTTATCTCCCTCTACTGCCTTTCATTCAGGGTCTCCTTCTCTCCTGTAACTAAGCACTTATGACTTCTCAGCTTCAGGAAACTATCCCTGTCTTTCCCTGTGTTCCTGTCTCCCTTATCCTCCTCCGTTGTCTCCTAGATTAGCTATAGCCAGGCTGAACACATGCACTTGCAAATTCTCAATTTTGTGAATGTATCCATCTCTCCATATGTTCCACTCTCCCTTTTCTCTCATTGATTAACTCTAACCAAACTAAACAAGAGTCCTTGCAACTTCTCAACTTCATGAATGTATCCCTGTCTCTCTCTACAGTACACTCTTAGATTGTAAGGCCCTCGGGGAGCAAACTGCCTCTGATTGTTCAATGCAAGATACGTTGTTAGTGCTATATAAATACTTAATAATCTTAGACAATTCTGCACTATTTTCTGCAATAAAATGTGAAAGAAAATTGCAGTAGATCTTATAAGTTAAATTAAAGGTATATATTAGTGACAGTTTGCAGATGGACAGCAATAGAAACTGAAGTCCCATTTAGTCACAAAATAGATACAGAAAGGGATTGGCCATTAATATTGGTATATTTGGTATGAAGATCTATTAATAGTTCTCCGTACCAAACTTCCCCATTTTGACCCTACCAGCATGGCTCAATGATAACCTAGAGGTAGCACCTCTACGGACAAAATGGTATTGCAACATTCATACCCACTTGAATAGTACACAATCAAAATGATACAATGATGCCTGAAACAACAAATCATGGCAAATGCTGTTTCTGTCAGAAACAGGTCATTTGCCTTCATTTATGTGAATGTGGAAACTTATCAGCTTTTCTCCTGTTTTTGCCATTTGTTGTTTTTTGCGAGTTGAACAGAATTGCTACAAGAATGAATTGCTGCAAGCCTCAATTACGCCCCACCCCCAGGCTGTGGAGATGCAAAAGTGCCAGGAATGTGCTGTAAATTGCTGTAAAAGTGCTGTAAAACTGTTGTAAAAGTCTCATGAAGTGACAAAAATGACAAAACGCCAGAAAGTGACAAAATTGATGAAAAATAACAGGTGCCGATATCGACAATGGCAGAAGTACTGGAGATTGATGAAGTACCGAAGAACACACCAAGTACTCTTGAAAGGTTGGCATTTCCCTATAGAATGGGAACACTTGCTCTCATCGCAGCCCTAATGATGACAGCTTTTGCAGTGCTCTTGTATTGTGGATATTTGTTCTCTAGGAACAGAGCTGAAACGATGTATTCATTTTACTTAAATGATTGAGTAGATGCAAAAAATAATATAATCAGCTTTAGTCATGCAAGTAAAACCACAAATGTATGGTAAAAGCCAGGACTACATAATCACCTACTAGGGGTGTGCATTTCATTTTTATTATTAGAATAACAAAAACAAAAAGGGCATCATTTTCATTATTCAATAACCATAACAAAATCTAATAATAATGAAAAAATGTTTTGTTTTCCTGCGATATTTGCAAAGAACTTAAAAAAGTATTTTGAGCTGTATGTTTGTGGTTTGTCATTCATTTTGGATGAAATCTGGAGAGATTGTACCCCTAATGGAGGGCATTATTTCTGCCAAATTTTTGAAAGACTGGATACAGGGACCCAATTTTTATTTATTATTATTATTATTATTATTATTATTTAAACTTATATGCTGCCCCCTCCTGCATCAGGCACCTTGGGGCGGCTAACAACATTTAAAAAACATATTAAAATACACAACAGTAAAAATACAACTAAAACAACCCATCACCACCCATCCCATCTCCCTCTGTAAAGACCCCGGTGGGATAGCCAGGTCTTACACTGTCTGCGGAAAGAGGGGAGGGCGGTGGTCAAGCGGACCTCCGATGGGTGGGAGTTCCACAGCTGCAGCGCAGCCACAGAGAACGCCCTCCTCATGGTAGACACCCAGAAAACCCAGGGGACCCTGGGGAGGGCGCCTCCGGCTGACTGCAGAGGCCAATCCAGGACCTGGAGGTTGAGGTGGTCCTGCAGGTAGGTAGGGCCCAGGCCATTTAGGGCTTTAAAGGTCAACACCAACACCATGAATTGGGCCCAGAACACTATCGGCAGCCAGTGCAGAGAGCGAAGCACTGGTGTAATGTGCTCGTGTCAGCCCATCCCAGTCAGGAGACGGGCCACCGCATTCTGCACCAGCTGCAGTCTCTAATCCAGCACCAAGGGTAGCCCCACATACAGCACGTTACAGAAGTGCAGTCTCGAGGTAATAAAAGCATGGACGATTGTGGCCAGATCCGAGTCCAAGACATACGGCCTAAGCCGATGCACCAGATGTAACTGGCAAAATGCCCCCTTTTCCACAGCCGCCACCTGGACATCTAGGCGGAGCTGCATGTCCATGAGTACCCCTAGACTCCGGACCTGAGAAACCAAGGGAGGACAGACCCCATCGATGATGGCGGGGCCATCACTCCCTTGGCTTTTCCCAAAAACCATCACCTCCGTCTTGTCAGGATTTAATTTCAGGCGGCTTGCCCTCATCCAATCCCCCACAGTTGACAAACACTGGGTAAGCACTGAGACTGCCAGGCCTGAGTCAGATGAAAATGAAAGATATAGCTGGGTGTCATCAGCATATTGATGACACCTCACAACAAACTCCCTGACAACCTCCCCCAAGGGCTGCATATACACATTGAACAAGAGAGGGGATAGAATGGAACCTTGCAGAACCCCACACGTGAGGCCCCGGAGGGCAGGGGGAGATGAAAACTCACCCAGCACCACACGTTGGGTTCTCCCAGTCAGGAAAGAGCGGAACCATTCAAGAACATTCCTGCTAATCCCTGCCTTGTTCTTCAGCTGAGTCACCAACAACTCATGATCAATGGTATCAAATGCAGCTGAGAGATCTAACAGGATCAAACAACCCTGGTCCAACTCATGGGAGAGGTCGTCAACCAAGGCCACAAGTGCAGGCTCTGTGCCAGTACCTTGATGAAAGCCAGACTGCAAGGGATCAAGAAAACTGATCTGGTCCAAATGCTCCTGAAGCCGCTGAGTCACCACCTGTTCAATAACCTTCCCTAAAAAGGGAAGGTTAGAGACTGGCCGAGAGCTGACCAGAATGTCAACCTCCAATGATGGTTTCTTGAGCAGGGGGTGCACTATCGCCTCCTTGAGGCAGTCCGGCACCCTGCCCTTCCCAAGGGAGGCAGTGACTATCCCTGTCAGCAACGGCCCTAATATCTCCCGGCTGGCCTTAACCAGCCAGGACGGGCATGGATCTAGTTCACAATAAGTGGCTCAAACAGTCCCAAGAGCAACCCCCACATCCGAGGGCGACACAACCTGAAACTCATCCCACAAAAAAGAACAAGAAGGAGCTTCTACTGTCTCTGACTCACCCACTGCTAGAAAAAGCTGCATCAAAACTGGTGAATTTAAGTGATTTTATCCGCAAAAAAGTCCACAAACAAATCACAGCAAGCATTTGATCATTTTAAGTCCAGGCAGAGGGAGACCGGACTGACCAGCCCCTTCACCACCTGGACCAGCTCAGCCAGGTGGGACTTGGCAGACACAATGAGGGCAGCAAAGAAAGCCTTGTTTGATGTCCGCACTGCAACAGCATAGATACGTAACCAGACTCTATGCCACAATCGGTCGACTTCAGTATGTGAGTGACACCACCATCACTCTAAATGCCGCCCTTCCCGCTTCATCCACCACAACTCCTTTGTATACCACGGGGACCTGCATTGTCAGCGATTCGGGAGTGGACGCCTGGGAGCCACACGGTCAATGGCCTCCACCAACATGGAATTCCACATGGACACGAGGCCATCAAGTGAGCAGCCATCAAGGTCAGAGGAAACATCCCCTAAAGCTGTCTGGAAACTTCCTGGTTCCATAAGCCTTCGGGGGCGAACCAACCTAACTGGTTCCATGCCCTTATGGGCGCCGCCATGCACCAGGACACAGCCTGGAGGAGATAATGATCCATTCACAACAAGAGCACTGTTGGCACCTCTCCCACTAACAGATCCCCTGCCTCAAGACCTATGCAAAATATTAGGGATGGGCAAACAAAACTGAGTTTGGAAATTTGGTTCGGTTCGGAAGTTTGGTTCGGTCAACCGAACTATTTGAGTTCAGTCCAAACTCCGAACTTCCGAACAAAGTTCAGAAATTCAAACCCCATTGAACTAAATGGAATATTATATTTTAGGGATCGGCGAACAGAGCCAAGTTTGGAAATTCGGTTCGGTTTGAAAATCGAATTCAGTTTGGAAGTTCAGTTCGGTTGACCGAACTGGTCAAGTTCGGTCCAAACTCCGAACTTCCGAACCGCGTTCGCCCATCCCTGCAAAATATCATGTCCCAGGGTATGTCCTCCAGCATGTGTGGGGCCCACTACTCTCTAAGACAGGCCCATGGTTTCCAAGGCAGTCATGCTCTGCCTCTCCAAGACTGGCGTCAGCATGGATGTTGAAGTCCCCCAGGACTATTGTCCTGAGGGACCGCAAGACCACCCCAACACCTGCTCAGTCAGTGTGGGCAGGAAAGTTGCTGTACAGGTGGGTGCCCGGTATATCAGCAGTACCCCCACTCTGTCTCCAGCCAAATCCAACACCAGATGGAGACCCTCCACACACATGATAGGTTGCACAGGAAATCTCCTCATAGACCAGGTGTCCTTGAAAATAATGGCTGCACCGCCCCCGCCCCCCGGCCCTCCAGCCACGGCTGATGCTGTACAGAGTACCCAGCTGGAACAAGGTCAGCCAATACAGGCCCCAACTCAGTGTGCAGCCAGCTCTCCGTAACACATGCAAGATCAGCTGCCTGGTCCAGGATCATCTCTTGGACCGCAGTTGACTTATCAGCCACGGACCTCGCATTCACCAGCATCAAGTCGAGGCCAGGGGCCCTCCGATCCCTGATCATCTCGCCGCCTGCCTGGGGGCCAGTGAGCAGGACCGATATACAACATCTGTCCCATTGCACAGATCGAACTCGCCTCCCAGAAGGACCATAATTCCCCCGGCCCAACACGACCCCCACGGCTGCAGACCCCCCCGGTCCACTCCCCCTCCCCCCTCCCGAAGGCTGTCCCGCTACCCCACCGAGGAAGCTACCCACCCCCAATACACCCCCTATCCTCCTCTGCTACCGGAGGACAGTCCCCCCCCAAAGGGCTGCATCTATCCCTCACACCAAGGGGGTCAGTCCTTCCCAACCCAACCTAGTCCCCTTGCCCCCCTCCTGCATACCCCCTATCCTCCTCTGCCACAGAAGGATAAGCCCCCCATCTCCAAAGGGCTGAATCTCTCCCTCACACCAAGGGGGTCAGACCTTCCCACCCTAACCCAATCCTCTTTCCCCCCTCCTGCACAAAACAAACAGGCCATCCTCCACCACCACCCCACAACCCAGGGCCACAAAAATATTCCTTGAAACCTAAAAAACCCCAGCCTACCCCAACAGCCTGCAAACAGCTGGCAAATGGCTGCCGCCGCAGGCTTCCACCTGCAGGCCAGGCAACCCTCTTTAAAGTCCTGGAGAGGGTGGGGGCAGGGATGCAAGCCCCTTTATAAGCAATTGAATTTTGTGATTTTTAAGAAAAGCTGCGTGCCCATTTCTGGCTGTAATTTATTTGTCTTCCATCCAATGTGGGTACTGATGTTTATAAGCAATATACTTGTACATGCATTTATGGCTGTAATGTCATTGTATTCCTACCAGTTTGGTTGAAATTTGGAAGGACTATACCTCAAACCATCAGGATAATCTCTGCCAAATTTCAGAAAGATTTGATAAAGGTTCTCAATTTTACAAGCAATTGAAGTTTTTTGATTGAAGGCTTTCATTATTCAGGCAAGGATGCAGTGCAAGGAAGCAGGCATGGCAGGGGCAAGGGGCTTCAGAAGGGAAGGGAAGCATCCTAGCAGATATGATAGACATCTTCTCTGGCCAATTGGCTTGGCAGTTCAAAAACATTCACACTGGGACAGAGATGTGATTGGTCTCTCTTACTGCATGCTTCCAGCTTTACAGGACCAATCCTGGGCAGCTCTGAGGCGGGCATAGAAGGAACATAACTGGGACTTCAGGAAGAAAGGCAGAGGGCAGTATCTCAACAGTCAGGAGACATAGGGTATTTTCAGACGTTACGAGATCACGCTCAACCACAGTCAATACCCTGTGGTGGGGAATGGTCCCGTAACGTCTGTTGGAGAACCGGAAGTTCCCCCCCAGATGTTCGCCATGCTCAATCCCCACCGGGAATCACATTCACCATGCGATCAGCTGAATCCGCCAGGCCGGCGCCGATCACGTGATGAAGGAGATTCCCGGCAGGGATGAAGGGGCCTATCACGTCTGGACGGCGATCACGGTCCGGAATCCCCACCGCTGTGGCCGCATTGGCTGCAGTGCCCGCCCGTCTCCCCAGAGGGCAGGTGGCAAGGGAGCATGGAGGGGGCGGGGCCGTGCGGCCACACATTGCGTCATGCAACCCTGCCCCCCCATTCCCCACCGGGATCCCCCGGCACGTCTGTTGGCCGTGCCGGAGTGATCCCAGCGGGGAATCTGAGGGTTGTTTCCGTGACAGGGCGAATGCCGCCCCGTCACATCTGAAAGCACCCATAATTAACACATCCAGGCTGGCCAATTTTCATCACAATCACATCGTGCAGCACTGCGTCAGAGGACATAAGAGAATCCTTTATTGGCTCTTTCCTACGTATATGCTTCTAACTTCCCAGTAACAAGATGGGGAGAGGGGTTAGAGTGGTCACATCACAATGTGGATATTTGGTTGACATTTCTGCTCACCAATTGGCATCACAAACAAATCTTGTACCACTGTGACAAACATAAGAGACTCCCTAGCATAGTCTCATTCTCTGCAAATGCTGTTCAGGCTTATACAATTGGAACCCTTTATCAAATCTTTCCATAAACTGGCAGAGATGATACTGAAGGTGTGATATACAATCCTTCCAAATTTCATGTAAACTGGATGGAACAGAAAGACATCCAATGCATTTCAGCCAGAAATGCATTTCCAAGTTAACTGCTTTATCAGGATCCTTTATCCAATCTTTCTGAAATTTGGCAAAGATTTGAACCTTGGAGAGGGGTACAATAACACCAAGCTTCATACAAATTGGATGGAAGACAAAGAAATTAGAGTCTGAAATATGCATGCAGCTTTTCTTAAAATCACAAAATTCAATTGCTTATTAAAATCCGATCCCTTTACCCAATCTTTCTGAAATTTGACATGCATAGTGCCTTCCATTAAGGGTACAATCTCCAAAGTGAATGAAAAACAATGAAGTTACAGCCAAAAATGTGTTTCCCATTGAAACCAATGTAAAACTAAAATGAAAGCAATAACAAAAACGAAAAATTCTCAATTACAAAAAAGTAAAAAATGAAAACAAAAAAGATTCCTGGTGCACACCCCTACCAATTACTAGTTATTTGGGCAATCTAAAATCTAAAAGACATGAATAATTAAACTAGCTGAGTTAATATTTATTAACTAGATCTAAAATATTATAGATATTGGACCCACTGTTTGCTGCCACTATTATTTTATATTGCAGTCAGTGTGTGGCCCTTAGCGGAACTGGGGGGATTAAGGGTGGGTGGCTTTTATCTTTTGTTTAACTTGTTGTTTTAAGGAGTTTGGGGGGATGCGGTGGATGTGGCTTGAGGGTGGGGGGCATGGGGAGTGGGTTAGGGTGGATAGGGCCAAACCCCCTGGTGAGAGGAGGGGAGGTGGCCCTGGGGGAGGGTTGGGGTGGACTCCCTGTGAGAGGGGGAGTCCTGGGGAGGGGATTCTTGGTGAGAGGAGGAATCCCAGGGGGTGTGGGGAGGAGGTGGGAATGGGATGGGGAGGGGAAGGGTTTGTAGGGGAGGGGGTGAGTTGGGTGGGAAGGGGATGGGCCTTGTCCCCCGGTGAGATGGGGGGGCATGGCTCAGGTTGAGGGCAGTGGGTTAGGGACGTTGGAGTTAACCCTTGTGGTGAGAGCACGGGGGGGGGGACTGAGGGTTGGCAGGTGGGGCCCCGTTGTGAGAGGGGGAGCATAGCCTGTTGGGGGGCTCTCTGTGAGAGAAAGAGCCCCCAGGAGGGGAGGAGGGGCATGGGTTCTCCCTGGTATTCCTGGCAGAGTGGCCGGGGAATGGGGGCTGAGGGGTCAGCTGGGGGGAGTAGGCGAGGCTATTGGGGTTGTGATGGGCATGGGGAGATATGGTTTCAGGGGCAGGAATGTAGAGCTGGGAAGGTGGGATAGGTGCCTGGTGCACATCCCTCTTGCCCCTCCCCCAGTGGCTGAGCAGGTGGATCAGGGTCAGGGGGCCCTTAACCCAGTGTTGGTGCTGTTGAAAGCGAGGTCAGTGGTGAATAAGGCAACTACGGTCCAGGAGGTGATCCTGGACTGTGCTGCTGATCTCGCGTGCATCACGGAAACCTGTCTGGACAATGAATCAGGGCCTATCTTGGCTGACCTTGTTCTGGCCAGGTATTCCGTGCAACACCAACCGCGGTTGGAGGGACAGGGGGGGTGGAGCGGTGTAGCTATGATTTTTAAAGAGGGGTGGTTAGCAAGGAGGTATCCAGTGTGGGATATGATAGGTATTGAAGGGTCTCCATCTTGTGTTTGATTGGTCAGGGGACAGTTGAGTAGTGCTGCTGGTATACCATGCACCTACCAGTACAACAACCTCCCTGCATGCTTTGGCAGAGGCAGTGTTGGAGGTGGTGTTGCGGTCCTCCAGGACGATAGTTCTGGGGGACTTCAACATTCATGCTGACGCTGTGCTTGGGAGTGCAGAGCATGAGTTCATGGCCGCCATGGCAACTATGGGCCTGTCCCAGATGGTCATCGGCCTGACACATCTTGGAGGACATACCTTGGACCTCATGTTCTGCACTGGCCTTGAGACGGGTGCTCAGTTAATGGGGGAAATAACAACTATGCCCTTGTCATGGACGGACCATTTTACGGGCCTATGCCGTGGCTATGCGGATAGCAAAGAGGGAGTTCTTTGCTACCCTCATCCATCCACTAAATCCCATCCAGCGGAGTTCTTCCGGGTTGTGCGGGAGCTAGTCAGTCCGGCCTCCCTCAACCTGGGGGTTGAGTCATCTTCTGCCCGCTGTGACCTTTTTGCGGACCCTTCTAGTGCATGTCTGCCCCTGGCAGGGTGTGGGACCTATTAGAATGGTCCGCCCTCAGAGGTTGATGGACCCAGTGCAGTTTCGAGATGCTCTGGGGGAGTTACCCTCTGACCTTGACAACCGTCTCATCGATTACCTCGTTGAGTTTTGGAACATCATGCTAACTGAGGCCATCGATCAAACGGCTCCCAGACACCCGTTGCCCAGGCAAGGGCCTCGCAGACCTCTTTGGTTCTCTAAGGAGCTGTGGGTCCTGAAGCTAGAGGGGTGACGGTTGAAGCAACGGTGGCGTCATTCTCATGCTGAAGCTGACAGATTGCGACATAGAGCCAGTTTACGGGCCTATGCCGTGGCTATGCGGATAGCAAAGAGGGAGTTCTTTGCTACCCTCATCCATCCACTAAATCCAATCCAGCGGAGTTCTTCCGGGTTGTG
>QEPC01010235.1:2973048-3010430 GCA_003113815.1 Sphenodon punctatus
TGTGTGTGTGTGTGTGTGTGTGTGTGTGCCCGGGGGTGTGCTCATGCTGTGTGTTCCACTGTGGCTCCGCTGCCTGTGTGCCTGCAGTGTGTGGTACCTGTGCGACTCTTCTCCCTCTCCCCCTTCCTTCCCGTTTCCCTTGTGTGAGCATTCCCTTTTGTGCCTTTTGGCTTCGTTTGCCCTCAGGCGGCCATGTCTGTGTCCCGCCCGTGCCCGGTGGGTTCTGGGTGTTTTGACCATGGCTGGGAATTGGCGTCATGTCTGTTGCGTTGCCCCGGACCGTGATCTGGTGGCACGATTCCTGCCCGTGGTTCCAGTCCTGTCACGTCTGTTCGGGGCTTTTATTCACCCCGGGGGGTGGTTGTTCTGTTCACCCCCACCGGGAATTCACTGTGGTGAACCGGCCGCCTGTAACGTCTGAAAACACCCTATGTTTTGCTAGTTGGTTTTA
The DNA here is from genome assembly GCA_003113815.1 of Sphenodon punctatus. Taxonomy (NCBI): domain Eukaryota; kingdom Metazoa; phylum Chordata; class Lepidosauria; order Sphenodontia; family Sphenodontidae; genus Sphenodon; species Sphenodon punctatus. Next base: position 2,973,500 of record QEPC01010235.1, read on the forward strand.
CCCAACCATTGCATCATATTTTTCATTTAGTGAAAATGCCCATAGTAGTTACTGCAGATGTTTCTATGCAATCTTATTCAAAATCTAAGCAACATATCTATATGTGCAGTACCTTCATATCTCTCAAGGGAGCATTGTCCAATCAAATCCATTTTGCTTCTGAGAAAAGGGCATTTACACACCCACACAAAAATGAACTGTGCCATGGAATCAAGGTAGGATAAGAAAAAATGAGTGTGATCCAGTTCCCACTGAAGTCAACGACTAAACTCCCATTGACTTGTATGGAGCTGGATTATGCTCTCTGTCTGCCGTGAAGATGCGTCCAGTCTCTACAGCAGTATGAGGATCAAAAGCCAATCTTTAAAGAAATAGGCTCTTTCAATATCTAGTTATTTAGCTAGATGGTTTTAACTCTGCTCAGATTTAAAAAACCTTCTTTATTAATCTGTTAATGGGGTATGATATACCTCAATTACATCACAGTTGGAAAATATAAATATGACTGATTGGAATATGACTACAGTTTAACATAAAAAATATGTTTTATTGTGTTTGGTAGAGAAATGTATGTCCAACACAAACGTTTGTGGGGTTACTATGGCCCCCCAGTGTCAGGGACAGCACATTCATATGTAAACGAGATAACATCTAGCTGTTAACAAATGCTAATATCCCAATGTTCTCTCCATTCATAAACAAAGATAAAGTCGGTGATAACTCACTATGCAGACAGCTTGTCTGCATTTCAAGAGCCTGAGATATTAGGAGTTATCAGGAGCTTGTCTGCATCTCAATAGACAGCTACCATAGTAACTAATGGTGGGGTTGAAATGACCTCTTCAGCCTAACAGAATAATTTTTTTGAAAATAACCTTGCAAGTAAAAAAAATAATTGAAGCATCTAAAGATACAAATTTGCTTTAAGTTGGTAACTGGGATTTTCCACTTGGGGTATAATTGACCCCAAATGCACTTCTGTGCATAAAGTAGCATATTATGAAAACAGACAAAATTCTACATTGTGCTTTGGGCAATTATGACTCCATAAGCCTGGCTGCATGGTGCTTTCATTTCCCCATCCATTCCAATAGGGGGCAGTCATATCCCATTTGTGTTCTAGTATTCACCTTCCATTTAAAAAAAAAATACAGCTGGGGTGGCATAAATGAGTGGAGCGCAACTGACCCCATTATCCTTGAGGAATACATGGAATATGAAGTGGTACAGGTTGCTTTAAAAGTTTTATGATTTGTTTTGTACAACTTTCGGGGTACCATGCAACCTCATTGACAGAAGAGGGTTTTAATAGAACCGAAATAAATTCTAGATAAGCTCAAGTTTTACAGCAATGCAGACAAGTCTGACATTGAAACATTATGGCCATTTTAATTGAAAAAATCTTCAGCAGCATTTAAAGCTAGTTTATTAGTAAAACTTCCATACGTTCAGCAAAGGTTTAATGATGGTATAGTAAATGTGTGGAGCAAATACCAAGTGCTACAGGTGATATCTTAAATTTAAAGGGCATAACCTGAGGAAGCAAAGGGAAAATCTTTGCCTGGGGTAATGTCAAGATGCACTTAAATCTCATGGGTTTAATGGTAATTTTTTTTCTTTATCAGTCTAAAATTTTTAGGGACCGCCTTTACAACACACCAACTTCCTCCTAAAACAGGCTGTTTGTGGAACATCACTTAACACTCTCTCTGTATATTAAAATATTTATATGGTAGAGCTAACTCAACACAATACTGGCTAGTTTACAAGTACGTCTTGTTTCAAATACAAAGCTACTTGTATGGGTATTTTCAGACGTTACGAGATCACGCTCAACCACAGTGAACCACGGTCAATCCCGCGGTGGGGCCAAAGTGCCCTGAACGTCTGTTCGGCGGCCGTGTCACCCCCCCTAGGGATGTGCCCCGCCAGTTCCCGCAGGCGGGCCGGCGGGGAGGGGAGACCCCCTTGTTCTCCGGGGTAGTAGCCCGGGGGGTCCGAAGGTGGAGCTCCCTGGACCCCGAGGTGGGCTCACCCCGCAGGCACCAAGCCTGGATCCTACCCACCCACCCCCCTTTAGTCCCGTGCTCCCCCCCTTGGCAATGTCCCATTCACTACCCCCCTTAGTCTCGTGCCCCTGACCCTTAGCAATGTCCCGTTCACCACCCCCCTTAGTCTCGTGCCCCTGACCCTTAGCAATGTCCCGTTCACCAACCCCCTTAGTCTCGTGCCCCTGACCCTTAGCAATGTCCCGTACCCCACCCCCCTTAGTCTTGTGCCCCTGGCTGCCTTCAAGCCTCGGCTCAGGTACGTCACAGGCCTAGAGGTCCGCTCCCCAATCCGGGGTCCCCGGGTACCTCCCTGTCACGCCTCTCCGTTCCCCGGCCGGTTCCGCTGCGTGCCACCGTTCCTCCTCCTCTGGGCCGTCCTCCGCCCTTTTGACTGTCTCCGCCTCCCTCTGCTGCGGCTGCGCCCTCCCTTCCTTTAGCGTGACCCCGCCCCTCTGCGTCGGGCCGTTTCCGACTCCTCTTGCTTGTGCCGCCAGGGCTACGGCCGGCGGTCCCTCTTCCGGCCTGGGTCCGTCGCCTTCGTCCCGCTAGGTCTGGTCTGCCGCCCGTGCCGCCTCTGCCTGGCCACCCCCCCCCCGTTAAGAGGTCCCATGGGGGGGCACGCAAGGGGGAGCCGACTCACCCTGCCGAGAGAAGAAATCAGCGTTACGATGTAACTTCCCAGCCCTATGAGTCACTGAAAACTGGTATGGCTGTAAAGCCAGGTACCACCGCATTAGGCGGGCATTGGTGTCCTTCATGGAGACTAGCCACTGCAAGGGGGCGTGGTCGGTCACGAGGGTGAAGGAGGCCCCAGCTAAATAGTATCGCAACGCCCCCACCGCCCAGCGGATGGCCAGGGCTTCCTTTTCTATCGTCGCATAGGCCTTTTCCCGCGGGTCCAACTTCCGGCTGAGGTAGGCGATCGGATGTTCCTCTCCCTCAATCACTTGTGACAGGACCGCCCCCAGCCCTACATCCGAGGCATCTGTCTGCAACACGAAGGGTTTCCTGAAGTCCGGTGCGTACAGGACTGGGGCCTCACAGAGGCTTTTCTTCAGTGCTGTGAAGGCCTTATTCAAGGCTGGCGTCCAGGTTACCTCCTTTGGTTGTTTCTTCCCTGTTATGTCTGTAAGGGGCGTAGCCAATGTTGCAAAGTGGGGAACATGCTGTCTGTAATACCCGGCCAGCCCCATGAACTGCTGCACTTGTCTTTTAGAGGTGGGGGGAGGCCAATCCCTGACGGCTTGCACCTTTTCCCACAGGGGCCGTATCTGCCTTTTCCCTACGTGGTATCCCAGGTAGGTTACTTCTTGTACCCCTAGCTGACATTTCTGGGGGTTGGCCATCAGTCCTGCCCGTGCCAGTGCCTCTGCCACCTGCCCCAGGTGCCTCAGGTGATCGTCCCAGGTCGGGCTGAAGATGATGATGTCATCAATATACGCGGCAGCATAGCCCTGGTGTGGCCCCAAGACCCTATCCATCAGCCGCTGGAAGGTGGCGGCCGCCCCGTGCAGGCCAAAGGGCATCTTGGTGAACTGGAAGAGGCCCCTCGGGGTTGCGAAGGCAGTCTTCTCCTGGGCGGCTGGGGAAAGGGGAATCTGCCAATACCCCTTTGTCAGATCTAGGGTCGATAAGTAGCAGGCTTGGCCCAGCCGTTCCAACAAGGCGTCCACCCGGGGCATAGGGTAGGCGTCGAACTTGGATATGGTATTCACCCGCCGGAAGTCTATACAGAACCTCATGGTGCCATCTGTTTTCTGGACCAACACCGGCTGGCTACACCAGGGGCTATTGGACTCTTCGATGACTCCTACGGCCAGCATCCGGGTCACCTCCTCCTTTATTACCTGTTGTAGGTGATAGGGGCTCCATCGCGGGGGGTCCCGTACGATTTTCCCTGGCTCCGTAACAATGTCGTGGTACACCAGTGTCGTACATCCTGGGCAACTGGTAAACACCCGCCGATAAGCCTCCACGAACTCCGTCAGCTGCCCCGTCTGGGCTGCATCTAACTCCTTCCCCAACGGGACTTCCTCGCCGGGGGGATTCCTCGCCTGCGGGTGCACAAGTTCCCCCCCAAGCCCCTCGGCCCCTCCTCCCTCTCGGTCCCGCCATTCTTTGAGGAGGTTAATGTGGTACGTTTGGAGCTCTGGGCGGCGCCCGGGACGTCGGACAACGTAATCAACCAGCCCCTTTTTCTCTACCACCTTGTAGGGGCCCTGCCAGGTAGCCAGTAGCTTTGACTCCGACGAGGGTAGTAGTACTAAGACCCTTTGGCTGCACTGCAGTTGCCTTACTTTTGCCTGTCAATCGAACCTCTCCTTCTGTTTTTGCTGGGCCTCTAAGCCGTTCTGCCTAGCCCAGGTCCCCACCCGTTCCAACCTCTCTCTTAATCGGGTCACATATTCGATAACGTTGTCCTGCTCGCTGCCCGTCTCCTCCCATCCCTCCTTTATAAGGTCCCAAAGCCCACGGGGTTGGCGCCCATAGAGGAGCTCCAAGGGGGAGAACCCCAGGGAGGCCTGGGGCACTTCCCGGTATGCGAACAGGAGGGCGGGAAGTAAGGCCGCCCACCCCTTCGGCTCCTCTCGGATGAACTTGCGGAGCATGGCCTTCAAGGTCTGATTTAACCGCTCCACAAGCCCGTCCGTTTGGGGGTGATATACAGACGTGCGGATATGGTGTATCCGTAACAGCTGACACAATTGCCTCATCACCTTCCCCGTGAAGTTAGTACCCTGGTCCGTTAGCAACGTATGTGGGAAGCCCGTACGTGCAAATATTTTTAATAGCTCCTGTGCAATCACCGGGGCCTTAATGGACCGGACGGGGACGGCCTCGTGGTACCGGGTGGCGTAGTCTACTGTTACCAAGATATACCGGTACCCTTCCGCGGACCACTCGACCGGCCCCACGATGTCCATGCCCATTCTCTCAAAGGTGTTACCCACGAGGGGTAACGGGATGAGGGGAGCCGGGGCCATCTTCCGTCTGGTGGTCAACTGACATTCCGGGCAGGAAGCGCAATAGCGCTTCACCGAGGCTCTAATTCCCGGCCAGTAAAACCGGGCGGTGAGGCAGTCCAGGGTTTTTTCTTCGCCTAAATGCCCCTCACAGGGTACCTCATGGGCCACCCTCAATAATTCCCCGTGCGCCCCCCTTGGGGCCAATAGTTGCCATACCTCCCCCTTGACCCCTTCCTTCTGGACCCGGTACAACCGATCCCCCGCTAACTCGAAATGGGGGTAGGTGAGGGTTGCCCTGGGCTCCCGGGGCTTCCCGTTTACCACCTGCACCTGTTCGTATGCATATTTCAGGGCGGGGTCATTACGCTGCTCTTGTATAAGATTAAAGGGTCTCACCTGCCCTGGTATCCCTCCTGGGTCCTGGTTGGGAGCGGAGTCCTCGTGGCTGGCTCGGGCCTCCTCGCCTTCCAGTCCATCTGCCGCCTGTAGCAAAGGGGTCATAGCCCCCCAGTCCCATCCTAGTATGACTGAGTGAGCCAACCCTGGGACCACCCCTACTTGTCGCTCCCCGTCTCGTCCCGCCACCCCTATGCCCACCCGACACATGGGATAGAACCGTACCTCCCCGTGGATGCAGCAGATCCCCACCCGGGGGCCTGACGCTGGCAGTAATCCCGGGGTCCCTTCTCGCACCAATGTGCGCCCGCAGCCGGTGTCCACCAAGGCCTCGTACTGACACCCTCCCACCCACACGGGAATGAGGGGTTTCCCCTGGTCTGCCCTTTCCTGCCACTCCTCCCTATACCATTCTTCGGCAAAGGTGCAGTCCATAAGCGGGCACTCCCGCTTGAAGTGCCCTGGCTTCCCACATTGGTAACAGACCCGTGGGCCCGGTCATCCCCCCCCTCCTTGCTGGGCGGGCCGTCAGGGCCTCTCCCTGGGGGGAAAAATGTCCTAGTTGGGCCTACCCCGTCATGCCTATTACGCCCCCAACCCTGGGGTCCTTCTTCTCTCCCTCCCCCTGCCCCGCTGTTTCTTGGGCGTGGTTCTTGGCTTACGCCCGGCCTCAGGGTCCTATCCTCCGGCCCTCGACCTATTTCCCATCCCCTCGACCCTGCCATCCCCTCGAAAGCCTCATAGTTCTCGAGCAATCGGGTAGCCTCTTCTAGCGTGGTCGGGTGGTGGCGGGCTACCCAGGCCCGGCTTCCGGGTGGTAATATTTGTATAAATTGCTCCATCATGATTAGCTCGGTTATTTCTTGGGCCGTCCTCTGTTGGGGCTTCAACCAGCGCAGGCAATGGGTCCTGAGCTGTTGGGCTAGGGTTTGGGGGGGAGCTCCGGGTACGTACCGCTCTCCCCTGAACCTCCTCCTATATGTTTCTTCTGAAATATCCAGCCCTCTCAAGATGGCCACCTTGACCCGGTCAAAGTCGGTGGCTTTGGCGGGTTCCAGGCGGTCATATACTGTCTGGGCCAGGCCTGACAAGCACGGGGCCAGCAGGAGGGCCCACTGGTCCCGTGGCCACTTAGCTGCCGTAGCTACCCTCTCGAAAATATTCAAAAAGGCCTCGGGATCATCAGCAGGGCCCATCTTAGTCAGTCTCACCTGGGGTCCCCTAATCTCCCCTGGACCCACCCCGCCTCCGGCTGCTACCGCGTTCAGGGTGGGAGTCATGAGGGCAGCCATCTGTTCGGCCATCTGGGCTTGCCCTCGAGCCTGGTTGTTGGCGAGGTCAGCCGTCAATTGCTGGAGAAACCCCCGCTGGGTTTCCAGCTGGGCCGCTTGCGCGTCCATGAGCCACTTCAGCATGGCCTCTGTTTCCATGCTGGTCGTTAGCCCCCTTCGAGTGGCCAGTCCGCCTTCCCTGGCCTGCTGCCGCCTCTGCCGGGCCCACCCAGGGACGCCACTTNCTGCATCTAACTCCTTCCCCAACGGGACTTCCTCGCCGGGGGGATTCCTCGCCTGCGGGTGCACAAGTTCCCCCCCAAGCCCCTCGGCCCCTCCTCCCTCTCGGTCCCGCCATTCTTTGAGGAGGTTAATGTGGTACGTTTGGAGCTCTGGGCGGCGCCCGGGACGTCGGACAACGTAATCAACCAGCCCCTTTTTCTCTACCACCTTGTAGGGGCCCTGCCAGGTAGCCAGTAGCTTTGACTCCGACGAGGGTAGTAGTACTAAGACCCTTTGGCTGCACTGCAGTTGCCTTACTTTTGCCTGTCAATCGAACCTCTCCTTCTGTTTTTGCTGGGCCTCTAAGCCGTTCTGCCTAGCCCAGGTCCCCACCCGTTCCAACCTCTCTCTTAATCAGGTCACATATTCGATAACGTTGTCCTGCTCGCTGCCCGTCTCCTCCCATCCCTCCTTTATAAGGTCCCAAAGCCCACGGGGTTGGCGCCCATAGAGGAGCTCCAAGGGGGAGAACCCCAGGGAGGCCTGGGGCACTTCCCGGTATGCGAACAGGAGGGCGGGAAGTAAGGCCGCCCACCCCTTCGGCTCCTCTCGGATGAACTTGCGGAGCATGGCCTTCAAGGTCTGATTTAACCGCTCCACAAGCCCGTCCGTTTGGGGGTGATATACAGACGTGCGGATATGGTGTATCCGTAACAGCTGACACAATTGCCTCATCACCTTCCCCGTGAAGTTAGTACCCTGGTCCGTTAGCAACGTATGTGGGAAGCCCGTACGTGCAAATATTTTTAATAGCTCCTGTGCAATCACCGGGGCCTTAATGGACCGGACGGGGACGGCCTCGTGGTACCGGGTGGCGTAGTCTACTGTTACCAAGATATACCGGTACCCTTCCGCGGACCACTCGACCGGCCCCACGATGTCCATGCCCATTCTCTCAAAGGTGTTACCCACGAGGGGTAACGGGATGAGGGGAGCCGGGGCCATCTTCCGTCTGGTGGTCAACTGACATTCCGGGCAGGAAGCGCAATAGCGCTTCACCGAGGCTCTAATTCCCGGCCAGTAAAACCGGGCGGTGAGGCAGTCCAGGGTTTTTTCTTCGCCTAAATGCCCCACACAGGGTACCTCATGGGCCACCCTCAATAATTCCCCGTGCGCCCCCCTTGGGGCCAATAGTTGCCATACCTCCCCCTTGACCCCTTCCTTCTGGACCCGGTACAACCGATCCCCCGCTAACTCGAAATGGGGGTAGGTGAGGGTTGCCCTGGGCTCCCGGGGCTTCCCGTTTACCACCTGCACCTGTTCGTATGCATATTTCAGGGCGGGGTCATTATGCTGCTCTTGTATAAGATTAAAGGGTCTCACCTGCCCTGGTATCCCTCCTGGGTCCTGGTTGGGAGCGGAGTCCTCGTGGCTGGCTCGGGCCTCCTCGCCTTCCAGTCCATCTGCCGCCTGTAGCAAAGGGGTCATAGCCCCCCAGTCCCATCCTAGTATGACTGAGTGAGCCAACCCTGGGACCACCCCTACTTGTCGCTCCCCGTCTCGTCCCGCCACCCCTATGCCCACCCGACACATGGGATAGAACCGTACCTCCCCGTGGATGCAGCAGATCCCCACCCGGGGGCCTGACGCTGGCAGTAATCCCGGGGTCCCTTCTCGCACCAATGTGCGCCCGCAGCCGGTGTCCACCAAGGCCTCGTACTGACACCCTCCCACCCACACGGGAATGAGGGGTTTCCCCTGGTCTGCCCTTTCCTGCCACTCCTCCCTATACCATTCTTCGGCAAAGGTGCAGTCCATAAGCGGGCACTCCCGCTTGAAGTGCCCTGGCTTCCCACATTGGTAACAGACCCGTGGGCCCGGTCATCCCCCCCCTCCTTGCTGGGCGGGCCGTCAGGGCCTCTCCCTGGGGGGAAAAATGTCCTAGTTGGGCCTACCCCGTCATGCCTATTACGCCCCCAACCCTGGGGTCCTTCTTCTCTCCCTCCCCCTGCCCCGCTGTTTCTTGGGCGTGGTTCTTGGCTTACGCCCGGCCTCAGGGTCCTATCCTCCGGCCCTCGACCTATTTCCCATCCCCTCGACCCTGCCATCCCCTCGAAAGCCTCATAGTTCTCGAGCAATCGGGTAGCCTCTTCTAGCGTGGTCGGGTGGTGGCGGGCTACCCAGGCCCGGCTTCCGGGTGGTAATATTTGTATAAATTGCTCCATCATGATTAGCTCGGTTATTTCTTGGGCCGTCCTCTGTTGGGGCTTCAACCAGCGCAGGCAATGGGTCCTGAGCTGTTGGGCTAGGGTTTGGGGGGGAGCTCCGGGTACGTACCGCTCTCCCCTGAACCTCCTCCTATATGTTTCTTCTGAAATATCCAGCCCTCTCAAGATGGCCACCTTGACCCGGTCAAAGTCGGTGGCTTTGGCGGGTTCCAGGCGGTCATATACTGTCTGGGCCAGGCCTGACAAGCACGGGGCCAGCAGGAGGGCCCACTGGTCCCGTGGCCACTTAGCTGCCGTAGCTACCCTCTCGAAAATATTCAAAAAGGCCTCGGGATCATCAGCAGGGCCCATCTTAGTCAGTCTCACCTGGGGTCCCCTAATCTCCCCTGGACCCACCCCGCCTCCGGCTGCTACCGCGTTCAGGGTGGGAGTCATGAGGGCAGCCATCTGTTCGGCCATCTGGGCTTGCCCTCGAGCCTGGTTGTTGGCGAGGTCAGCCGTCAATTGCTGGAGAAACCCCCGCTGGGTTTCCAGCTGGGCCGCTTGCGCGTCCATGAGCCACTTCAGCATGGCCTCTGTTTCCATGCTGGTCGTTAGCCCCCTTCGAGTGGCCAGTCCGCCTTCCCTGGCCTGCTGCCGCCTCTGCCGGGCCCACCCAGGGACGCCACTTGTCACCCCCCCCTAGGGATGTGCCCCGCCAGTTCCCGCAGGCGGGCCGGCGGGGAGGGGAGACCCCCTTGTTCTCCGGGGTAGTAGCCCGGGGGGTCCGAAGGTGGAGCTCCCTGGACCCCGAGGTGGGCTCACCCCGCAGGCACCAAACCTGGATCCTACCCACCCACCCCCTTTAGTCCCGTGCTCCCCCCCTTGGCAATGTCCCATTCACTACCCCCCTTAGTCTCGTGCCCCTGACCCTTAGCAATGTCCCGTTCCCCACCCCCCTTAGTCTCGTGCCCCTGGCCACCTTCAAGCCTCGGCTCGGGTCCGTCCCAGGCCTAGAGGTCCGCTCCCCAATCCGGGGTCCCCGGGTACCACCCTGTCACGCCTCTCCGTTCCCCGGCTGGTTCCACTGCGCGCCACCGTTCCTCCTCCTCTGGGCCGTCCTCCGCCCTTTTGACTGTCTCCGCCTCCCTCTGCTGTGGCCGCGCCCTCCCTTCCTTCGGCGTGGCCCCGCCCCTCTGCATCGGGCCGTTTCCGACTCCTCTTGCTTGTGTCACCAGGGCTACGGCCGGCGGCCCCTCTTCCGGCCCGGGTCTGTCACCTTCATCCCGCTGGGTCTGGTCTGCCGCCCGTGCCGCCTCTGCCTGACCACAGGCCGCCAGATGTTCACCAGAGTCAGTACCCACATGGGGTCAAATTCAAGCACGCTTCCGGAGCTCTGGCCCGGACCATCTCCGAAAGCGTGGTCAAAGAGATTCCCAGTGGGAAACAATAAAAAGTAACGTCTGGACTGCAATCAGCGGCCGGAATCAATCAAAATGATTCCCAGCCAGGGGCAAAGCACGCAGTGTCACTACCAGGCAACCAGCAACAACACAGACCGCGGAGGGACATTTAAAGGGCACACGACAGCAGCCGGGACGAGCTGCCCTGGCGCCTTCCGGGTGCTTTGACCACGGCTCAGCCAGGGATTGGCGTAACGACTGTTGCACTGCCCCGGGCTGTGGTCTGCTGGTCCGATTCCCTGCCGTCGTCCTGCTCCCGTCATGTCTGTTCGGGGCTTTTATTGACCGCGGGGGGTGGTTGAACGTTTCACCACCGCTGGGAATCCACTTTGGTGACTCTGGACTGCGTAACGTCTGAAATCACCCTGTATCCTTTGATAACTGAGCTAAGAAATATTCATTTAAAGTTTGATTCCTCTCTCCACATACACAATCGAAACAATGTGAGCCTGATCCTGTACTCTAGTCATTACCTCAATTTAAGTTATACCAGCTGCACTAACACTGAGGGGGGCCAAAGGAATTTGGGGTATCGAACAGAGGGAATGGGAAGAAAAAAGGGGCAAAGTCCAATTTTAATACAACATATGAACAAAATGCAAGATGTATAAACACCATACAAAATATACAATACAATTGTAAAAGTTCACCTATACAGGCATACAATATACTTGAAAATACAGCCATACAATATGGGCCAACAATGTATGTACAATTCCTAAAACATTACGTAAAGTTTTTTAAAAATCCTGTATGCTGTGGTGAAAAACCGCACATTACACTGTGGACCAACCATGTATGCACAAGATCCAAATGCGTTTCGGGGGATAGACTCCCTTCTTCAGTGGAAAAGCAATTCATGACTGAGGAGCGAATCCAAGGAAAAAATACATGTAAATACTATGATCATTGCCTTTACTTGTAGCCATATATCCCTGACTGCAAACAATTGTATTGTATGGTGTTATACATCTTGCATTTTGTTTGTATGTTCTATTAAAATTGGGCTTTGCCCCTTTTTTCCTCCCATTCCCTCTGTTTGTTGCCACTCAGTGGATTCAGTTCCCTTGGGGGGGGGGGGGGGGAGGTTCTTTGCCATAGGGTACGTGTTTTGACCAGATTTGGGGTATCTTTTAACTGGCAATCTCCTTTGAAGATCTAGGCCTTTGCTTTCTAGGGCACCAGGGCTCTATTTATCATTCATACAGCACTTGGTTACACGTACCTTAGAAAAAATATGGTATTACCATTTCATTCAGCATGAAGAGTCAGTGTTATGCAGCAAGACAAATTCCAGCGTTCATTTGCAAAAGCAATACTAACATGTCTAGATACAGAGACTGAGATGGTTCTTTCACATCCATTTGTGTATCAGGATAATATGTACTGAGCTAGACCCTGACCGCATGAATAGTTGCCCTGGCACAGACAAGGCAAAGCTCCATCAAAGTCATGTATACATAATTTAATTGACTTCCCTGGAATTCCATGCAGGTTTTAACTAAGACAACTGTAGGAGCAGGGTCTCATTTTGCATGCTAACAGTAATAATTTAATTAAATGTTCTTTTCCATTTAACACAAACCTAATATTCTCCCCAGCAGATGTAGAAGTAAAACCAAATTAATTTTGTGCTGTACACTGCTCATTCTCAGTCCTTTTCTTTAAAACTGAACTCTCTACAAGATATTCCACATCTGAAAAACACATAATGTAATTCTGATGTGATATGCAGGGGTAGAGGAGAAGAAGAGAATTTCAAAGATTCAGCTCCTCTTGGTTTCAGATGAATATAATTAATTGCTGCTACTGTTAATCTAATTCTGTGACTAATCCTACTAAATGGGATTATTTAGAACAGGCAGACAATGTAAAATATTCATGTCCTTCAGCTGTCTTCAAAGAACAAAGCAGGTAGCATAAACAACTTTGCATTTATTTATTTTTTGAAGCAATTTTCAAAATGAATATTTTAGGTCAGTGATTCAGTTTAAACCCTGTTAAATTGCAAGGAAAATTGTGTAATCAGAAATTACTTTTCTCTGTCACATTTTTTATAGAAAACTCAAATCCCTTTAGAGACATTAGAAAAGTATTTAAGGATCACAGAACCACCATCTCAGAGACTCTTTTTAATATACTCTACAGATACTTTAGATGTCATTTTATCTTTGACAGTTCCAATAACAGGAACACTTCAGCACACATATAGAATGCAAGATCATAAGTATAATGTGATTTTATACTTCTTTTTTTACAAGAGTATTAAAAATTATCCAGAAACAAAGTAGGTAAGGTAATACCTTTTACTGAACTAACTTCTTTGGTGAGTGCGTGCAAGCTTTTGAGCTACACAGAGCTCTTCAGGCAGGTATGAGAAGGTTTAATTCAGGGAGGCTAGGATTTATAAGCATATGACAACATGTGGTGACTTCAAATGAAATGCAGCAATAACACTCCAAGCAAAATTAACCCATACAGAGCAACAGCAACATAGCAAATATAGTAGAATCTCCCATATCTGGGCATCTTGTGAAATAAACTATTGTCCAGATATGGAGCCAGTTGACGGTAGGGGAAGATTCAGGGTTTGGATGGTTATCTCCTTTGAAAATAGGAAGGGACATAAAGCATGTCCAGAATAAAGAATGATCTGAATACAGGAGGTCTGTAATATAGAGTTTATCCTATAATTACAGAGGAAAAGATGCTGGATAAAATTAGATGGTTTTCTGTAACTGACTTATTCTAAAAACATTTTTAGATGGTGAGGTCTTTCATTGCCGTATATATTTGTGGGCATCATTTACTGCACTGTGGATGATATTTTAATATAAGTAATCATTATACTAATTATACCTTGTCTGTTTAATAAGGTCTTAATTGAGTCAGGCACTTACTTATGGGACCAACTTGGGTAATCATATTGTCTCAGTGGTATTGGTTCTGTTATGAAGACACTGAAGTTCAAGTACTAATCCTGTGCTGTGACTGGCTGAGAGACTCCTATAAAGAAATATTTAAATCTGAGAATTGTTACCTGTCTCTAGAGCTGTAACACAGTAAGAGACTGAAGGACAGAAGTCATGTTTACAAGTGGCTCAGCCAGTGACAAACTGTCACTTAGTTTAATGACATGGAACAGATGGCCAAGCCCTAGTAACCAGGTAACAGATCATTAAGTGCACGTAGCTAAGAGGTGAAACAAAGAAATATTGCCAAGTTCCTTGCTGTCATAGACCATTGATAGTCAATTATAAACTAAAATGAATAATTGCATTGAAAGCTGCTTAGCAGGTCAATGACATGGGGAATCTGGAAAAATACTAGACCTGACTGTGATCTCAAATTAGTTTTATTCCTTGTAGTACAAGTTCCTGAGAGAAAGCAGGAGAGAGAACTGAGTGCAAGTAGTGTGGCTGGGGAACACTGCCTGTGTATTATCTCCAAGGAATAAACTGGTAATTTGGTCCATAAATCCATCATCACACTTCGTATTTTTTCAAGCACTTATCAGTGCGATGTGCGGTTTGATTGGATGACTCCTGATTTACACCAGTTTAAGTGAAACATGAATCAGACCCATAAAGCTTAGCCAAAATTCCACTGGCATGCTGCACTCTTGGTTGATGAGGACAGCAGCCTTGGGTGACAAAGTGCAACTATGTGCTCCTGTGGGGTGTAGCTATCATAGGACAGAAGGGACATTTGTCCCAGGGCCCAAGCAGGGGGGTGGAGGGAAGCACAGAACCCAAGCTGAGGGGAAGCCACAAATCCTGCCCCGTTGTCATGTGACTGGGCAGACACTGAGTTGAGTGAGCGTGCAGTGCACATGGGACACAAGACAGAGTAAGCACTGGCGGCAGCACAAGGCAGGCAGCACAGCTCCAGCACTCAGGCACAGTAAGCAGAAGAAGGGAGAGGCACTGGGAGGAGGAAGGAGGGGATATGGTGGGACAGGGGAGAGGATGGTGATGGGAAATAGACCAAGTTTGTTTCTTGCACCTGGGCCCATTCCAAGATAGCCACATCCCTGGTGTTACCCACCAAATTCTGTAACTGCCATCTTGGATTTTCTCTATTTGAAGAAGGAATCCCCATGGCTGTCTTATGGACAGTTCATGGTTTAATTCTTAGAGGATAAGTCTATAAATGGCTATTAATCAAGTTGGTCAGGGGACGAGATCTGACTGTCAGGGAGTGGGAGAAAATAGCAGGAAATGAACTGCTCCACTATGGTTTGTTACACAGTTCTCTGAAGCAGAAACAGGAGGCTGAGCAAGATGGACCATTGGTTTGACCTCGTATGGCACATATTAGGTTTCCATGCTGGTCAGAAAAGAGTAGTTAAAACAAATAGTGCATTTTATATTCATGAATAGTATCTGCATTTTCTCATGTGTGTGTGTGTGTGTGTGTGTGTGAGAGAGAGAGAGAGAGAGAATGCCCCTCAGTTTTAAATTAAGCTGTCAGAACAGGAAAGTGTAGAAAAGGTAAAGTTGCTGTGTTGGTCCCCAAAACAGGCAAAAGAAACAAAGTAGTATAGCGATATCTTTTATTGGACCAACTACAGTTGGTGGAGGTATGCAAGCTTTTGGACCTCACAGGGTCCTTCGTAAGGCAAGTCAGAAGTTAGAACTATAGACTGAGCAAAGCAGTATAGTATATGCAGTGTATGCAGTGATTGGAACAATGGCAAGGGGAGGAGAAGGTGAGAACGAGACTCGGCGGGAGGTCCGCATTTCAAACAAGAAGGTGGAAAGAGTAAAAGCTGCAGATAGTAAGTAAACGTAAAGATCCTGTAACTGTAGAGAGTAATTAGACTTACAAATTTCTGTAACGGCTTGTGAAACCTATGTCCAAACTGTCCATTGTTGTTTGCATCTAGTAGAGCGATGAATGAATGGGAAAGGGAACACACAGTGTGGAGTGGGACTAGGACCCAAGACTCTTGGTGAAGCTGCCCTAAAGTATAACAACTAAGTCACACTAATAGTGCCTAATAACAGTGCCAGACTATGCCATGGCTGTGATGGCAGCGAAGAACATTTTCTTTGCTGCCATCATAGCATCTGCAACATCACATCCAGCAAAGTGTTTTCGTGTGGCTGGGGTTTGGTCAGTCCAGTCTGTCTCCACCAGGGACTGGAGGGGTCCAGTGTCCTCTGTGACATTTTTATTGACTACTTCACAGATAAAATTGCTTGTATTCACCACAACCTTGGCGTGACCGTTTCTGGTGCGGAGTCAGAGCTGGGGGTTATGGAAGCCCAGCCTTGTCCTTTTTTGAGGGATCGGTTTTAGTTGTTGTCACCCACCAATGCGGAGGTGGTGCTGGGGGCTGTGTGAGCCACAAGTTATGAATTAGATTCATGCCCGCCGTGGCTGGTGAAAGCCAGCCAGAAGATGTTGGAGCCATTGCTGGGTGGGGTGATCAATGCCTCCCTTCGGGAGGGCAGAGTGCCAGGCTGCCTTAAGGTGACGATTGTGCAGCCTCTGCTTAAGAAGCCATCATTGGACATCGATTCCCTTGCCAGCTATCGGTCTGTCTCTAACCTTCCCTTTTTAGGGAAGGTTATTGAACCTTTCAATAACCTTTTTAGGGAAGGTTATTGAACAGGCAGTGGCTCATCAGTTACAGGCACATCTGGATGCTATTGGATTCCTGGACCCTTCGCAGTCTGGAGTGCTTCTGGATCCTTTGCTGTGCCTGCATTGCCAGGTCCCGGTGGTGGTCAGGAGCACTTGTCACCAACTCCATCTGGTGAGGAGGTTGTGGCCTTTTCCTTTGGCCTTGGATCTGGGCACTGTCGTCCATACTTTCATCACCTCAAAACTAGACTACTGCAATGCACTTTACATGGGGCTGCCCTTAGTGATGGTTTGGAGGCTGCAGCTGGTGCAGAATGTGGCAGCTTATCTCCTTACGGGGACATATCGCTGCCAGCACATAACACTGGTGCTCCGTTTGCTGCAGTGGCTGCTGATAGTCTACCGGGCCCAATCCAAGGTGCTGGTGATGACCTTTAAAGCCCTAAATGGCCCGGGCCCCATCTATCTGAGGGATTGCCTGGCTCATGTCCCATCGTGACTTGTGCAATTGGCTGGGGGTGCCTTCCTGGTGACTTCATATTTTTGCCGGGTCTCAACTATGAGGAGGGTGTTCTTGGCAGTTGGATCTTTGCTATGGAACTCCCTCCCCCAGGAGGTTCACTTGTGTTCAAGCCTGGTGGCCTTCTGAAGGTAATGCAAGACCATTTTGTTTCATCTGGCTTTTGGCAGCGGGGCCTGAATTGGGGGGGGGAGGGATTAATTTAAGGGGAAGGATGGTCTGGGGTTGGGTAGGGATGGGGGGTTTGGTGGGGGGGTTGTCAGGCATTTGGTAGGTAGGGATAGGATGGGATGAGTGGGAGGTGTACAGGTGGATTGGGTGGGGTATTATTATTGTTTTTTGTTTAATTTAATGGTTTTTTACTCTGTTTTTATGGTTGTAAGACACCCTGAGCCTTTGAGGGAAGGGTGGCATCGAAATATGAATGAATGAATGAATAATAAGGGTCTAACAAACAGCTTTTAAAGTCAGATATATTCAACACTCTTTGTAACTGAATGAGAAAGGAGAAACTAACACTTGCCCATGTGATAGGGTTGTGAAATAGATATTGGAAGGTCAAGCTTTCAAGTCCTTTTTAAGTATGGAGATGTGTGGTTGCTTCCACTTAAAAAATATATATTAAGGTGTGTGGTAGGCTCACAAACAACTAACTAACTTATTGGGCAATATGCAGAGTCCGTATCTGAGTAGCAGCAGCCAGCCCTTCCTCCTCCTATAGCTCTAGTAATAAGACTAAGAAAAGCTGATTGATAGGGCAGGGTTTCAAATCTGGATCTTGTGCTGTGCTGAGGGTGTGAGTTCTCTCATATTTAATTTTCCTTTTTAGAACAATAACACTGATATAGAATCCTACATGGTAAATTCTCTGATGTATGAATTATCTTTCCATATCAAATTTAATTCTCTCTCCCCCCCCCCAAAAGTAGCACTTACTACTACTGTCAAATAATGAAACCTGGCAGAGGCTTTAGAACTATCCTGAAAGCTTCAAATCTCACTCTCCTGCAATGACAATGATGGGAGACCTTTTGAAAAATTGGTCTATAGAGATTGCTGATGTATAGAACTTACCAGCTATGGATAAGACAGCATCAAAACACTCATTCCGATATGGTAGGCACAGACAATGACACACCATGACTTCATGACCATCATTTCGTGCTGACGCCACCAAAGGGAAGCAGTAATCACAGCCCAACTTGTAGGCTTGAGAATTGATATGAAGGTATTTGCCATTTCCACAACCTAAAATAGTAAAACAAGGAGAAGGAGAGATTGTCATCTAGTTTCTCTGTATAAGATAATGTTCTCCACATGACTAATGTGGAGATATGCCCTTGATTGGCTTCAGTGATTTGAAATGCTCCACACGTAAGAAGAAAAATAAAAGAAGGAAACATTATTATAGAGGGATTTATTCTGCCTGTTGGGCATTTTTAGCACAATGCATACAGAATGTTTAGATCAGTCAAATAGTGGGCTTTCTTCTGCGTGTGAGTGACTTTCAGATGAGGTTGCTAGAGAGCATTTACTTTGACCATTCTGTGGTATACAGAATCAATAATATTTATTTTAATGATGTGGTTGCATGTCTGCTTTAAACAGACCAAAAATACTGCATGAAAGCTTCATGTAGCAGTAATGTAGCCTTGAATTTTTCCTGCATATTCAAAATTTGATAGACAAATTAGAAGGCTAGGTAATTAAATCACTATTAGACCAAGTCATTAAACCCATTGTTTGCTTGTTAACTGGTACTTAATTGTTACCATGACAACTGAAAAGTCTCTTTGTCTGGTGTCTCTGCAACATCCTCCCTGGTATCTCATGCTTTTCACAACTGTGTCTGTGATGTGGGGATTTACAGCCTTCCCAAGTTACAATACCTTTTTGAGACAATGTACTGAACGTTCAGCCATGAACTTTTTATATTGCTCATATTTTCAACAGAATCTCAGCTCCTTGAGCCTTTACGCTTAGCCCTACCAACTAAGGCTCCACAGTGACCAGAGACAGGTGATTTTGGTGACCTTTATTTCCCCCAGGTTACCTGCTCTTATCCTGGCTCAAAAAGCTAGTTTCGAGGACCAGGCGGTGGCCATAAGCCGTGTTTTTCAGGCCTCCTCCAGCCAGGCCGGGGGTGGCCCCCAGGAGATGCTGGAGAGGCCGCCAGAACCAAGTATGGGACAGGCTAGTTGCTCATTCGTAGCGCCCCAAGCAGTGCAAGGAAAGCCTAGAGCTATAGGCTCTAGGAAGGGCCCTAAACGCGACCAACCAAGACGGCAGGAAACCTTTAGCTCCGCTGCCCCCATATTCCACCAGGCAGCGGCAAGACAGTGTACACCAAGCTCCCCTGGTGTTCTACTGCAGCTCCCAATAAAGGGGAAGGGTAGGGACATCCCCCCCACTAGGGAGATAGAGTTTGCTCCAGCCCATGACACCCTACTGCCCTCCCAGACGTGTTTTCTCCAGTGCCTAGAGGCGTTGCAAGTGCAATTGGGAGAGTTAAAAGCAGGCCCGCTTAAGCTAGTAGTAGCGGAGGATTTATCCAGGCCAGCATTCAAGACACAACTTGCCTCAGTATCAGTGAGGGGCAGGCTATCATCAATTCATTCCTCTACTTGGCTACCTGACCAGGGGATGAACGGGGGAGCAGGGGCTTTCCAGGCTTTTCAGGATGACGACTGCTCATATATGGCAGAGGATACCTTATATTCTCAGGGGTTTTCCCCTCAGGCACCTCAGTGTGCCCAGGGGGCGGTCCATGAAGACCAGCGATCAGGTACGGCCTCCCAGTGCGGATTCTGTGCCACATCGCAAGTAGCCCCACAGATAGGGCCCCTTTCGCTGGGGCCCTTCGCAATAGTAGGCCCAGGTGACCAGGGCCCTGCTGTTGAGCCCCCTCCTGAATACAAGAAATTGAGCCATACCTCTGCTCCTATTCCACCAGGCAGAGTCTTGAGACAAAGGCCCAAATTACCCTCAGCCAGTAAACAATGACTGAGAGGGAGGGCCGTAGCATCATGCGCGATGGCCTCCTGGAACATCTCGGGATGGAGAGTCCATCAATACGACCCAGATTTTTGTCAGTTCCTGGAAAGCCAGGACATTATACTCCTCCAAGAAACATGGTTGATGGAGCCCCCGTTTTTCGGGGCCTGGAGGGGTTTGCAAACTTTTTGGCTGGATGCATTAACCTCCAGTGTCCAAGGCAGACTTAGTAGTGGCTTGACGCTGTTTATTTCCCCAACCCTGGTACTCTGTTGAACGGCTTAGTTCTATTAAAGCTTATTTTTCACTTTCTTATTGCAAGTGTCATGGAGGGTTTGAATTGCTGATAGCAAATGCCTATATCCTTCCTCCTTACTCTCCCTATTACAACTCTGAAATCTGGGAGCAGATTACGGAACTAGTGGGTGAAGTGATGGATAGATTTCCAGCAGCCTCGCTGATTTGTGGAGGGGATTTTAACGCTAGGGTGGGCGACCATTCCACCGTGCCTGGCCACTCGGGGCTGGAGGTTACGGCGGATCCATTATACATCCCTAATCGATATGGGCCCCAGGAAGGGAAATTTGGACCAACTGCTGATAGAACTGGACCTTATTATTGGAAATGGACGAGCCAGTGGAGACCAGGAAGGTAATTTTACTTTCCATGTCCCCCAGGGCTCCAGTGTGGTGGACCTCTTTATGGTTCCACCTGGTTTGTTCCCTGCAGTTATAAGGTTGGAGGTGGTCCCTCTCCACATATCTAACCATCTACCCCTAGTGCTATCACTGGATATTGCTACAACTGAGCCAGACCTGGGTGGGTGTAACAATGCTTCCAACTTGGTGGACGCAGACCCCCCATGGGTAAGAGCCAGATGGAAGGAAGAGCGGGACAGGGAATTGACTGTGTTCTTGGAGTCCCCTGCTGGGACTGTCCCAGCAGACAAGATCCAAGCTCAGGGTCCAGAACTATAGGGTGGTACGAGCTTCTGCTGGACAGCATGACCCCTCTTATTACAAGTTGGGGCATCGACTCTCGAGGGATAACTCAGCAGGCTAGGACTTCCCCCATTTGGTTCAATTGCGAGTGCCGTAGAGCACGAACCTCGCTTCGACGCTTGGTTAGGAAGCTTAAAGTAAACCCCTGCCATGCGACCCAAGTCAAATTAACCATTGCTCATGCAGAGTACCACAAACTGCTAGCCCTAAAGTTAAGTAGCTACCAAAAGAAACAATGGGCGCTCCTCGCTACTGCCGCAAATTCAAGGGATTCTCGAAAATTCTGGTCCATTATTAGGGCAGCCCAGCCTAGGGGCAGTGATGGGGGCAAGATCAGCCTCCACCCGCTCATCTGGGTAAATTTCTGAGGCACTTTTTTCAAAGGCTAGGATAGAGATAGCTGAACTGGATACCAGCTCTATAAAAGGACTACCAGGGTGGTCCCCGGTTACAACAGAGGAGATAATAGAACTTATTGCTGGCTTAAAATTGGGAAAAGCACCCGGCCCAGATTTCCTTACTGCTGAGATCTTGAAGAGCAACCCGGTAAGGTGGGCTGAGATATTGGCCCCTCTCTTTTCTTATATCAATGACACAGGACTTTCCCCGTCAGCCTGGTTGTCCAGCACAGTAGTGCCCATCTATAAAAAGGGGGATCCTAAACAGCCGGGAAACTATCGACCAATTAGTCTACTTAGCATTGCAGCAAAGTTGTATTCTAAGCTCCTGCTGAGAAGAATCCAAGAATGGCTGAATGTGGAGCAGCTCATTGAGCCTGAGCAGGCAGGTTTCCAGGAAGGGTTAGCCACTACAAATCATGTGCTTGTCTTATCTGCTTTAATTACTAAATATACGACCCCCCCAAAAAACTCTATCTATGCTTTATAGACCTTGAGAAAGCTTTTGACACGGTCTGTAGGGAACGCCTTTGGGCCAAGATAAGAGCGTTAGCTATAGATCCCAGACTTCTGTTTTTGATAACAAAACTCCACAAGAGGAACTCTCTACGAGTGCGTTACAATAGGAAGGGGACTGTATCCCAAGAGGTCCAGGTAAGAGTAGAGGTGCGCCAAGGCTGCCTCCTAGCGCCAGCACTTTTTAACATTTATTTGAATGATGCAGTGTATGCCCTTCGACGGGCGGACACGCATGCACCGAGAATAGGCGAGCGTAATATCTCCTTGCTACTGTACGCAGATGATACAGTGCTGATCTCGCAAACTAGCATTGGCCTGAGACGCGCCATGCAGGCTTTTGGGGAATACTGCCAGGCAGAATTTCTATCTATCAACTACCTCAAGACTAAGGTACTGGTGGTAGGGACCAGAGGGGCACAGAAAGTTCAGCGTTGGGCAATAGGTCTGAATGCCATAGAGCAGGTGCAGCACTTCAAATATTTGGGGGTGCTTTTTGCCTCCAATGGGGGATGGAAGGCCCACTTTATGGCAGCTCAAACTCTGTCCAAGAAAACATCTAGGGCTATAGCAAAATTCTTTTTTGGGAGAGGGGGAAAACTGGTGTTGCCAGCATTGCGCTTATTTAGAGCAAAGGTGCTTGGCCAATTGTTGTATTCTATGCCCGTGTGGAGTATCTCTTTCCTTACACTCTTAGAACCAATTCAAAACAGCTTTCTGAGGGCAATTATGGGAGCACCAAGAGGCACCCCGCAGGTAATTTTGTGAGCAGAGGCGTGTGCCCTTCCCCTTAGAGTATATGCCCTCCAGGCGGTGGTCACCTTTTGGGCCAAGGTGGCCTTATTCGCCCCCCTCGAGGAATCTTTATTAACTTTGACCCTGAATAGCGTGTTGGGTGACCCATGGCTAAGGGGGGCCGAGCGGGAAATTTACCACTTGGGATTTTCCCCGGCGAACCTGGCGCAGGTAGGAATGACTGCAGTGAGAACCTTACTCAAAAGGCGGATCCTTGACCGGTCCCTGCAAGCAGAGGGGAAGTTGATGGCTGCCCAAAAGATAGCACCAACCTATGTACCCTATGATCCCCGGGCCTCTGAGCCATACTATCTCTTGCATGGGAAAATGCCAGAGTGCAGGAGGCCTTTCTCAAAATGAGAACTAACATGGTAGTCTCTGCAGTACGGGAAGGTCGACAAAAGAAGGTGTCCTGGGCCTTACGGATATGCCCCCTATGTCCATTAGGGGAGGTAGACACTCTGGAGCACATGATATATCGGTGCCCTGCCCTAGTGGGTTCCAGGTGTAAATACTTGGGGCGGATCAGTGCAGGCCAGGCCCCAGTGCTGAAGGGGGTAGAGCGGCTGCTGGACCCCGCCGATTCAGAACAAGCTAGGGCAGTAGCAAGTTTTGCCCTGGCAATTCAGGGCATCCGGAGGCCCTTCTTCCCTTTAGCTAATGAAGGGAGGTGAGGATGGTTCAGAAGGGGAAAGCATGTCTATCGGGAGCCCAGATCGACAAGATCTGTTGTATCTCACCTATGCCCACAAATTCGAGCTTCGCGGCACGTGTAAGGCAAGATGAATGACGCAGACATGTTTTGATTTTATTTAAATTTACTTGATGTGAGGGGGCTTTGCTCCTCGCAGTGTATATCTTATTGACTGGGTTCCAGTTATTTTTAACTGTATGTATTCCATTATGGCAAGATGGCCTATGGAAATTTGTAAAGGGCATTGCCCAAACAAATAAACCAATACTGATTGATTGATATGTTGACGTTGATGATAAATTATGAAATATAGATAGAAAATGTGGACATAATTGCCATGCCTTTTGGTGTTTGTTTTGTTGTAATGTATGTTGTGAAATGTTTTTTGAATTGGAATTGAAATTAATTTTCATGTTTTAAGTTAGGGGAAAATGTATATTGTGAAATGGTTTTGAAAAGGAAAGGTTTTTTTGTTTTGGAAATGGTTCAACCTTTAATGTTTTTAAAAATGTTTTTGAAAATTGTAGTTAATTTTGGGGACCTGCCTTTTGTGGGAAAGCCCCTTACCTGGTGGACTGAGAATTGTAATGGGTGCAGGGAGACCTCCGCGATTAGTCCTGTGAGGGGCCAAATCTCTTGATAGCCTGGAGAAGCCTGCGCTATTAAACCAAGGGTGAGACAAAATTTGGTGTTAGGCCTGAGATGGGCCAAATGTAAAAGTAATCCCTGAGGGGCTAAATACTTGTGTGGGTCCAGAGAAAGGACCAAACTGTATTGATAGCACAGAGGAGAGCCAAACAAAGAGCCCCGATAGGGGCCAAGCAGAGACAAAGGCCCAGAAGGGACCAAATTGAGAACCAGAATATTTTTGTGTCCTGGGCTGAGCTAATTCCCCAAAAGATTCAGATAAGGCCTTGAGCCTGGCCCACAGACACGGTATATGGTAAGTGGTACACAGTAAATCGGTAAATGGTATACGGTAAATGGTAAATTGCGGTAAACGATATTTCAAGAATTTCTTGTCCGAGACTCGGTATTTTTCTTGATTATAATTTCTCAAGTAAAACAAGTCAAGAACTATGATTCTCAACAATAACCAAGAAACTCAAGAATTAGTTTCAGCCCTAGTCACAATGGACAATCAAGTTCAAGTTCAGTTTACTGAGTACAAGCTTCACGCCATGACTCAAAATACAATACATTAATAAATAAAACACACATATATAACAAAGTATTACAAAACATAATAAATAAAATTAAATACTGATAAAAACCCAATAAAACAAATACCTAAAATTCCAACATAACCTCAATTAAGAGGACTTGTAGCCCTTGCTTATAACTTCAGTTTTACAAGCAAAAAGAGCAAGGTTTTTAATAGTAGCTTCGTCCTTCTGAAGAAAGAGCCATATGAGTTTCTTTTTAGTGGAAAAATAGTGTGGCTTTAAATAATCAAAGGGTGTGTGTGTGTGGTTTCCCTAATCTGCTGGAAATGTGGACAGTTTAACACATTATGCACAAGGTCTTCCAAAACTGGTGCTCCACATGAACAATGGACAATCCATTCCCTGTTGTTCCAGTCCTCAATAGTAAGAGGTTATGTCCCCTAAACCTACTTGACCAATAGCCATTCATGGACCTATCCTTCAAGAAGTTATCCAATCCCTTTTTGAAACTAGCTACACTACTGGCCTCAACCACTTCTTCTGGCAGTAAATTCCACAAGTTAATTATGTGCTGAGTGAAAAAATACTTTATCCTATTTGTTTTAAATCTGCTGCCGGTTAATTTCATGGAGTGTCCCCTTGTTCTAGTATTGTTAGAAAGGGTAAATAACCACTCCCTATTTACGTGTTCCACACCACTCATTTTATAAACTTCTGTCATATCTCACCTGTTGGCTCATCTCCAAGCTGAAGAGCCCCAACCTAACAAGCCTTTCTTCATACGAGAGCCATTCCATACCCTTGATCATTTTTGTTGCCCTTCTCTGTAACTTTTCTAGTTCTACTAAGTCTCTTTTAAGATGGGGCAATCTGCACACAATACTCCAGGTGTGGTCGTACTATAGATATATATAGAGGCAGTATGATATTTTCAGTTTTATTCTCTATCCCTTTCCCAATGATTCCTAAGATTATGTTTACTTTTTTGACCGCCGCTGCACACTGAGCTGAGAATTTCGATGTATTCTCCATAATGGCTACAAGATCCTTTTCCTGAGTGGTAACTCCTAATTTAGAATCCAGCATTTTATTCATATAGTTTGGGTTGTTTTCCCCTTCCTGCATTACTTTGTACTTGTCAACATTAAACTACATCTGCCATTTGGATGCCCAGTCTTGCAAAATTCTCCAGCAATTCTTCACAGTCTGCTCGGGTTTTAACTACCTTGAGTAACTTTGTGTCATCTGCAAATTTGATCACCGCACTCTTTACTTCCTTCTCCAGATCATTAATGAATATATTAAACAACACAAGTCCCAATACAGATTCCTGGGGCACTCCACAGTTACTTCTCTCCACTCTAAAAACTGACCGTTTAGTCCTACTCTTTGTTTTCTATCTTTTAACCAGTTGCCGATCCATGATAGGACACTGCCACTTATTTATTATTAATTATTATTATAAAAATGTATAAAAAATTTCTTATCCCGTCCTCTTCTGCCAAAGGCAGCTTGGGGCAACGTACAATATAAAAGCATAAAATATACATATAACTTAAAACAAACAATAAAACCAACCCCCCCCCCAACCCTATTACATCCCTCCCCCTCCCCGTCTCTCTCACCAAACACCTGGAGGAACAGCCCAGTCTTACATTGATACCTGAAGGAGGGAAGGCCCCAGGCCAAGCGAACCTCTGCCGGGAGGGAGTTCCACAACTGAGGCGCAGCAACCGAGAACTCCCTCTCCAGTGTGCCCCCCCGCCAAACATGGGGGACCTCCAAAAAGGTGCCCCCAGCTGACTGCAATGGCCGTTCCAGAACCCGGGGAGTGAGATGGTCTGCAGGTAGGTGGGGCCCAGGCCATGTAGAGCTTATCCCATGACTCTTTAATTTCCTCATGAGTCCCTCACGAGGGACCTTATCAAATGCTTTCTGAAAGTCCAGACACATTGACCAGATCACTCTTATCCCCATGCTTATTTACACCCTCCAAAAATGCCAATAGATTAGTGAGGCATGACTTTCTCCTAAATCCAGGTTGACTCCTCCCCACTAAGTCGTGTTTATCAATATGCTCAGTAATTCTGTTCTTAACAACCATTTCCACCAGTTTACCTGGCACTTATATCAGGCTCAGTGGTCTGTAAAAGAGGAGAACAGAACACCCCATCTCCCAAACACACTGAAGGTGCAGCCCTGTCCTTGCTCAAATCAATGGCCCAGGTTCCACTGACTTTAAAAGATGAGCGTTCCACCCTGAGTGCAGTCCTTGCTTCACAAAAGTCAATGGGAATTTTGCCATTGACTTCAATAGGCTTAGGGCTTCAGCCTCTGCTTGTAGGGGTGGGACATCCGTGGAAATACCAGGTACCGGATTTACTGGTTCCCAGATTTCAAAATACCGGCATACCGGATTAATACCGGTATACTGGTACCGGTTTTTCCTCCATTGATTTCAATGGGGAACTGTCCCCATTGAAATCAATGGAGGGGGAAAAAAAACCTCCCCCCTCCAGGCTGTGTGGGTGGAAGGGGGGACACCCCCCACCCACCCTGCCCAGCGTGGATTTTTTTTTAAAAATTTTTTTCCCTAAGTCCCTGGGCTCCGGGCCGGGGCCGCCACCAGCAACCCAGAGCCCGCAGTGATGCTCTAGGCCTTCCGGGGAACCTGGAAGTTCCCCAGAAGGCCTAGCACGCGTCACTAGCATGCTGAAGCCGGCAGCCACAGCAGAGCTGAAGCCGGCCGCCGGATCGTCGTCACCCGGAGCTGAAACCAAGGTACTTGGTGATCCCTGGGTGGGCGAGGTAGGGTGATCCCTGGGGTGGGGGTGTGTGTTAAACCCCCCCACCCCAGGGATCAACGGGACCGGTACACTTACCTGCCGGTGCGGGCTCTGGGTCGCCGGTGGAGGCCCGGAGCCCAGGGACTTAGGGAAATTTTTGTAAAAAAAATATCCAAGCTGGGCAGGGTGGGTGGGGGGTGTCCCCCCTTCCACCCGCACAGCCTGGACGGGGGAGGGAAAGTGTTTTGGTTTTTTTCTGTTTTTTTTTACACTGCGGCCATTCATTTGAATGGCCACAATGTAAAAAAAATCCGGCACAGGGGGAATCCGGTAATTCCCCCGGATTACCAGGGTAATCCATTACTGCCGGTAAACAAAAAAACGGCAGCATCGGATACCGGCTCATCCGGTAGTCCCACCCCTACTGCTTAGTACTCAGATGAGACCCATCTGCCTTTGATAACTATCCACAAAATATTTTAATATAACCTTTATTTTAAAAACCTCCACAATCAGGGCTAAATTACTTACCAATATCAGCAATCAGGCTGCCTGGTTCTTGATCTGAAAGAAACTGCTGCACTTTTGGCCAAGCCTTGTAGCGTGAATCACTGAAGTGAGGAACAATTTTCTCATACACACTGTGCACATGGTCCCTCTCCAGCTGGCTTGCCTCCTTCTCCATCACAGAATGGTTACACTACCTCATTGATCCCACTGTGCAGTGATCCCACTGAAGCTAAGAGGAGAAAGGAAAAACAGAAAGTCATTATATATCTTTGAACAGGCTTATGTTTTTAAAATAATGCTTAAACTTTAAAGTAACACCATGAAACTTATTATGAAGAATTTTTCTGCCATTCACCATTTGGGATGGATAATTAATTATTTATATATATATATATATATATATATATATATATATATATATATATATATATATATTAGAGATTAGCTTTCACCATAATCTGAACAACCACACCCTTTTTACATATTTACATAATTTACATATAAAACCTCATAAACACAGACAACAACGAAAAATTTATAAAACCAAACACAGGCAGTCAGGATAGACAAAATTACAAATTCTCACCCCAAATTATCTTGGAACAATCTCATACGTTCCCTCATAATAAGTAAACAATAGGTTGCAACCTTTTTCACCGTCTCCCCATCGCTAGATGATAAAAGATAAGCGATTTTACATAAAATCAGGAGATGCACTTTCCCCTCCAAAATTGGAGAAAGCCAAACCAATCTAATATTCTCATAAAGAGGGCAAAATAACAATACATGTTTCAAATCCTCGATTATTCCCTCTTCACAAAGACAAGCATGCAACCTATATGGTACATGAGCGTACCTCCCTTCAATTACTGCAGAAGGAAAAATATTCAAACGAAAAAGGGTATAAGCCCTACACAAAGATGAATCCACTAACTGGTCCAAATAACCTTCAAAGTTATGCATAAGTTTAAAAGAGCTGAGCACAGGGGCAACTTTCCATGAAGATATTACTGCCATACCCTCCTGCCCAGCAACATCCAACCCTTTCTGTTTAAGTATATATAATTCTGACATGCCTCAGATTTTCCCATTAAACATGTAAATGAACAACCCAACTTATTTAAGGACTCATTTATCCAACCAATCCAGGGGTAAGAACCTTTCCCTAAAAATTCCAGTTCCTCTCTAAGGCATAAAGTGGCCAGGGAGATATTCGGTTGATTGAATAATTTCACCCAATATCTAAGAGCTCACTGTCTACTCAGACTTTCAATAGATACAATACCTAATTCAGCCCTAAAAACTGCTGCAGGGACACCCTGGGCGACCCGCAGCAGACTCCTAAGGAATTTATTCTGCAGGGTCTCTAGCACTGAAAAGTCCTCGGTTACCATGACTTCTGCTCCAAAGGTTAAAAGGGAATGGACCTTCGCTTTATAAACTCCTAAAACTGTAGAGGTCTTAACACCTGCTGAAGCAGCCACCAACCTTAAGCCCCCCTTAGCAGCTGTGTTAGCCTTTAGTGCAGCTAACCTTCTATGCTTGACTCACTGACCATTATCAGTCAATACCATCCCCAAATAGGTATAAGAGCCCACCTGGGTCAAAATTATTCCTTTCATTGGCCAAGAATGCTTTATAGTTCTTCTACTTCCCAATGTCATAACTTGCGATTTCCCAGGATTTACCTCCAAACCATTCTCAAGACAATAGTCCGCTAATATATTCAGCTGGTTACGCAGACCATTCTCTGTTTGAGCCATAAGAATTATATCATCCGCGTACATTAATAAATTAACAGATCTCTCACCAATACAAGGCGGATGGCAAGTCAACTGTGGGAATTTCTGGACCAGATCACACAAGTAAAGGCTAAATAAAAGTGGGGCTAGCACAAGCCCTGCCGAACCCCTCTTCGTATAGGGACAGGTTCGGAGAGCTCACCCTCATAAGATAGTCTTATCCTTGCCGTATTCCCAGAATGTATATAAATAAGCAAGGACAGAAGATGTTCATTTATACCCAGATGAAGCAGCTTACGCCAGAGTATGGTTCTCGGTATTGAATCGAAGACACGCCTAAAATCGATAAAGACAAAAAATAGCCCTCCTGCCCTAATCCTAACATATTTTGCCACGATGTGGCTCATAACAAATAAATTATCAATAATAGACATATTTTTACGGAACCCTGCCTGTTCCAATGGGATCAATTCCTTACCATAAGCCCAATTCTCTAAATGTTCCAAAAGTGATTTAGAATGGAGTTTTCCTATAATTGGAAGGAGGCTTATAGGGTGGTAGCAACTAGGGTCCCTAGGGTTGCCGTTTTTGAAAATTGGCAGAATAACTATAGAGCCCCATTCCTTCGGGATCTTCAAAAACCTATTTATAGAAGAGAAATATTTAGCCAACATAGGGGCCCACCAAGCGGGGGCAGCCTGCAGTACCTCAGTCATTGTAAAATCCCCACCAGGGGCCTTGCCGTGTTGAAGTGATATTATTGCCCTATAGACCTTATCTTCGTCTACACTATAATCGGGTACCTGGATGCCATCCCTACTCTTATGCCAATCGATGCCTAGGGAGACAAAAACATCCTCCTCCAGGGCCGAGCTAAAAATTGCTTCAAAGAAGGCTACCCATACCTTCTCCTCCACTAGCATGGAGGGACGTACAGGAGCCGATAACATCCTCCTATTTACAAAAGCCCAAAATTCTGCCGAATTTATCTGTAGGGCAGTGACTTTTAATTTAGCCCAAAATAAATTAATATAATTTGACTTTTTAGAAGCAATGACTGCTTTATATGCATGTCTAGCTGCAAGGAAGTCCTGCTTAACAATATCGGAGGGCTCCTTAACCCACAGACACTTAGCTCGAGCAAGAGAACGCTTAGCTTGACAACAATCATAATCAAACCAGCCTTTCTCCCGCGTCCACAGGGCGTGAGAGAGCAGAAATACTCAAAACAGAAATTATTCCCCTAAAACATTCCTCCAATTGAACACTGTCGGTTATATCCTCCACCAGAATCGAATGACGAAGTATGCCTAATTCCTGCCCAGTGCCCCCAGAACAAATCCATAACTTGCGCGTACATGCGAGGGGACCAGCGAATTCGGGTTCTACAATCCCCAACGTAACCAGTGCCTACATGGGGAACAGGTGTCTTATCTACCAACCGGACACCCAGGGATACCGAGAGAGCCAGATGATCACTTTCAGGGTGCAGGATCAGTGTAAAATCCTCAAAACCCTCCCATTGTTCTGCACGCATAACCATATAACCAATTATACTCCTTCCATTTTCATTAACAAATGAAAATTCCCCATCTGGGTCCCCCGGGCCTGCTCCATTCAGAGCAACCAATAGATTAGCCTGCAATAGCCTGACCATAAGGAAGCCAAGCTCATTCCAGACACCATCCTTGGAGTTCCTAACTGGAGCTCAATAAAGATCAACTGGGGGGCCTTGCCCCTCCACAGTATCCCAGGGACCCCCCATCCTAGCATTCCAGTCACCAGCTATCAACAGCAAGGCATCAGGAAATTGCCTATCAAGATATTCCAGAGTACCCTCCAATTGTTGCAAAATCCCGGGATCATAACATTTTGAGGAAAATGAAGGGATGTACAAATGAAGGAGTAATAAGTAAGGTCTGCTAGGTGATTTCCACAGGCCAATCTGAAAAGCCTTGTCCCTCCCCTGAATAACCTCGAATAGATCAACATGTTCATTAGCAATTAATATAGCAAGTCCTCCTGAACATCTACCTTTACTTTTATATTTAGTACTAGGTAAAAAAAAGGATTGAAACCCCGGCACTATAAAAGCGTTCCCCCCCACCCTTGGAGCCAAGTTTCTTGGAGTCAAATAAAGTTGAAAGTTTTCAAAAATGATACAAAATCAGAATCCGAAGCATGTTTCCTGCAACCTGAAACATTGAAAGAAAGTAACCTATATTTCCTTTGGCAGCCATCCCTCATGTGATGAATTGCCTTAACACCATCACTATTTCTAACCCCCACCTTAAAATCCACTACAGGTAACTCTAACAGGAGTTGGAGGCAGTCGACAGAACCTAGATGAACCTCCTCAATCCCCACAGGGGCCTCCTGTCAATTTGTATGCCCAGCGAGCTGTGCAGAAGCCACTCCTACATTTTGTACCTGCAAGTAATAATCCAACATTGTTGTCTGACACTGCACACACTCCTGGCCTCCACCCCCAGGTGCCCTCTGATCCTTCTGAGAACTGGCCTGTAAAGGAGATAACAGCTCAGCGGACTCCCATTGTGGTGACTCTACGTTAGTCTGGGAGTCAATTTCAGGGACATTTAACCTCGCAGTTTTACCCTGTACTACTTCCTGCACCCCCTGTCATGAAAAACTCCCTCCATCCTTATTCCACTCAGTTAAAACTGCTGAACACACAATAGACTGAAGGGAGGCTCCCACAAAAGGAGAGTTCACTACGCTATCCGTCCCTTGTGGTTCCACTAAAGTGGGGGTCATCAAACCAAATTCGGACTGGAGGGAATCTCTCAAGGGGGCAGAATTTTCAGGAGCAGCTGACTCTAATAGGCCCGATTGGGCTGAAACAGTCAGAGCTACAGACTGAAATACCTGGGTGCCGGAATCCACTCCCTGGATACAACTTTTAAAGTGGCCCAATCGGGAGAGAAGAGCATCCTGATTGACCATAGTTAGCTACCTAAACATATTCCAAGAGAGGAATGAATCCTCCAAACCCACACCATCTAGTAAGAATGATGCCACCTTATAAGCTAATTTATCTGGAGACGCTACAGTAGATGGGGCAGTCAACACTGATTCATCCTTCTGTGGTACAGTTGGCAACTCCTCAGTGTTAAGACTCGGAGGAGTCAAGGTCTGACTAGAGGGAACCACTCTAGGGGGGGAAGTTACATTAACCTGAAGATGTATTTCCATGGGATGTGGTGGGGAATAAAGGGGAGGACCCAGATCCATCAGACCATCACCATTACCGGCCAACACCTGTGGTCCACCCTCCTGCATTTTCCTCTCCCCCTCCCTCTCTACACACACCAGTGGGGGAACCTTAGGCACTGGACCCAAAGGGATCCTATTGGGGGATGACGGAAAAGTCTCCACCCTAAGGTTATTATAGGGCACCTCATAGCCTTCCCCGTTGTATTCCCAGACCCTATCAATAGAGACACCCCTCCGTAACAAATATTTCCTTGCTTTAAATAGGGCAAGAACCCAGAGGTGGGAAGTGAAGCCCACTCGCATTCTGTACAAGTGCCTACGTCTTGGGAGCCATGTAATGTTGGCTATTTGATCAGGTTGAATCACTTTCCCTAAAAGGAATGACAAGTGTTGGGTTACTTGGCCCAACTCTTCCCACACATGCATGGCCCCGTTGTAATCATGCCCTATATACAGGTAAATCTCTTTAGCCTTAATTAGTGATCGTAAACAAAGATTCATACGGGGATGAATAGACAAATCCGTCCTTAGTACCTTCTCCAATTCAGGAGGGGCAAACACAGTTTCAGGGGGACCAGTATCTAAATATCGGTCAAGACAGAAAGTCTAGAAGTTAAGTCACCCAACTGGCGTTTAACAATACCAAAGATAGATCCAGATCCTTAATTCCATCAAAAAGAGCCTTCACAGTTTTGGCAATCAAGCCTGTTTGATAAAGCAAATAGTTCTTAGTGGACTCATCTCGTCCCGATTGTCCAAGACTAGCAGTCTTAAGGGGTGAGCGAGCAGCCTCCGAAGGAGGCAAGCTTAGCTGCCCATCCTGGCTATCATCCAGATTTGACAAGCAGGCAAATCGATTTTGCAGAGTAGGTAATCCGTCCTTCAAATAAGAGCCAGAATTTTTAAGTACCTTGGCCGGAAGATTCTCATCAGTGGAGCAGGGAGAAAGATCTCGGGCACGCGTCCTCTCCATAATTAAGCAGGTGCCTGTTCACACTCCACAACCCTGCAGCGTGCCCTGGCCACCTGGCCAGCGCCTAAGGCCACGTGCACAAGGGTGTGTCCTTTTGCTCGCAGCCCTTAGGCGCACATGCCTGTGGTGCGGACGCCGAGGGCCTGAGCCAATGATATCCCTGCTGGGGGGGGGGGCTAATCTCTTCTGGGCATGCCCACCACGAACTGAAGCCCAATTACTGCCGGGTACTCTATCGGCTCACCTCCGGGGATTCCCTCTCAGCTCTGCCCAGGCGCGTTCTCTTAAGTGGGTCAGCAATGCCGCTGCTCGTCCCAGCCTGCAGCGCAGCTCTCCCCGCCAGACAGCACACACCACTCTATGTAGATACACATGCCGAGGGCCCACGCCACTGATATCCCTGCTGGGGGTGGGGGGGCTAATCTCTTCTGGTCACGCCCACCACGAACCGCAGACCAATCACTGCCGGGTACTCTATCGGTTGAACAACTATCTTTTTTGCCTTAAAAATTCCAATTTCGATAATTATAAACAAATTGGAATTTTTAAGGCAAAAAGGATAGTTGTTCAACTTTTGGCACTAACTGAAGCTAACCCAACACTCCTCGTTATATAACTATTAAGAGGATTGTCCTCTCATGTGTTCTTATGCTGCAGTTGTTGGTTTGCTTTTTTCCCCCAGTCTCAAAGGTTCTTATCCTGGGATTTGTAGCTATATTCGCTTACCTTCTAACTTAAAAATAAAAACCAAAACCCTATCTTATTCTCTAACTCTGATGTTTAGAGAGTTAAGCATGATGCTAGGTTAGAGCATTAACTTTTACAGCAATACTTTCCTAAATCGGTAGAAAGGTCGAAACAACAGCTCTATTATTATTTAATTTATTTATTTAATTTATTTATTTTCATTATTTATACCCCGCTTCTCCTGCCTAGGCAGCTCAAGGCGACTTACAAAAGTTAAAATATTTTAAAATATACATAAAATACATAAAAGTGCGGCATAAAAGAATATGAAAATCAAAATCCCATCCTCCCCTGCCACCCTCACCCACCTCCCTCACCAAAGGTCTGGCAGAACAGCCAGGTCTTGCACTGTTATCGAAATGAGGCAAGGTCCGGGGCCATCTGGGCCTCCACCAAAAGAGAGTTCCACAGTCTAGGTGCTGCCACCAAGAATGCCCTCTCCATTGTAGCCCCCTGCACCACCCAGGAGATATCAAAGAGGGCACTTCCAGCAGAGTGCAGGGGTTGATCCAGGGCACGGAGAGTGAGGCGATTCACAGATAGGAGGGGCCCAGACCGTATAGGGCTATATAGGTAAGTACCAACACTTTGAATCAGGCCTGGAAGATTATCGACAGCCAGTGCAGAGCTCGGAGCACTGGTGAAATGTACTCATGGTTACCCGTCCTGGTAAGGAGACGGGTCACCGCATTCTACACCAGCTGAAGTCTCCAGACTGTCAGCAAGGGTAGCCCCACACAGAGCATGTTACAATAGTCTAATCTTGAGGTTATGAAGGCATGGATGACAGTGGCCAGGTCGGAGTCCAAGACATACGGCCGAAGCTGTCGCACCAGATGTAACTGGTGGAAAGCACTACTCACCACAGCCTCAACCTGGAGATCCAGGTGAAGCTGCGGATCGAGGAGTACCCCCAGACTCCAAACCTGAGAGACCAGTGGGGGAAGAGTCACATCAATGATGGGGGATGTCACACCCCCTGCCCCCCCCAACATATTATCCGTCTTGTCAGGATTTAGTTCCAGATGACTCACCCAGGTCATCCTCATCCAGTCCCCCACAGCTGCCAGACATCGGGTAAGCACCAAGACTGCTGGGTCTGGGTTGGATGAAAAAGAGAGGTAGAACTGGGTGCCATCAGCGTACTGATGACACCGCATCCCATACTGTCTCACGATCTTGTTGAGCGGCTGCATGTACACGTTGAACAAGAGAGGGGACAGAATACAGCAGTGTAGATTTCCACACCTGAGGTCCCGGGGAGAAGATGAGCAATCCGTGATCACCACCCGCTGAGTTCTTCCGGTCAGGAAGGAGCGAAACCATTCAAGAATCGTTCCCCCCACCCTGGCATAGTATAAATAAATATGAATAAATAGTCCCGCAGGTAAGTCACCAGTATCTCATGATAAACAGTATCATATGCAGCTGACAGAACTAATAGGATTAGCAGGGTTGAATGACCCTGGTCAAGTTCATGACAAAGGTCATCAACCACAGCCACTAATGCAGTCTCAGTGCCATAACCCGAATGAAAGCTGGACTGCGAGGGATGAAGAAAACTTGCACGATCCAGATGCTCCTGCAGCTGCTGAGCCACCACCCACTGAATAACCTTCCCTAAAAAGGGAAGGTTCAAGACTGGCTGATAACTGGCAGGGGAGTCAACGTCAAGCAATGGTTTTTTGAACAGTAGTAGTCGCACCGCCGTCTCTTTGAGGCAGTCCGGCACCCTGCCCTTCTGCAGGGAGGCACTGACAACACCCGCCAGCAACAGCCCCAGCATCTCTTGACTGACCAGCCATGACGGGCATGGGTCTAATTCACAAAATGTGGTTTTAATAGCTCCCAGAACATGCAACGCAGCAGCAGTGGGAGTCACCCACTGAAACAGATCCCACAAAACCAGACACATACCTGGTGCTGTACAATCATGAATTAGAGACTGGTCGCTATGCTGAGGGGCTTACAGTCTAGAAACCAGTCTGCCTTTCATTTCAATGGGCCATTCATTGTAACAGCCATGTTAGAATCAATGGGACAGAGAGAGAGAGAGGGGCAAGGGGTTAGGTGTGGGGTGGTGAACGGCTATCAGTGAGGGTGGGGATTAAGTGTGTGGAGGGGCTGTCAGTGAGGTGTGGGGTTGGAAGTGGGCTCAAGGGGTAGGGGATGGAAGGAATGAGGTTTTAGTTGTGACAGTGGAAGTTTTATAAAATTGATTTTAGTGTTAGTTTAATTATACTGTGAGGGCTGCAGGGGGAAGAGGGATTTAGGGATAACCAGTGTTGCTCTGGGAGAAAGGTTGGAAGGGAGAGTGGAGGAGGCTGCAGGGTGAGAATCAGGAGCACAGGGTAGGGATGGGTGAATGCGGTTTGGAAGTTTGGAGTTCGGCCTGAACTCAGCCTGTTCAGACGACCAAACCCGAACCCGAACCGACCAAACAGAACTCAATTCCGAACACTGAAATGACTGAACAGTTCGGTCAGTTCGGATAGTGTTCGGGTGGCTAAAACATGGTGTACCGTGTCACTGGAAGACCAAACATGGCAGGGAGGGGGAGTCAGCTGAGGAGCAGACTTCCAGGCACCAGGGGTGGAGAGGTTTGGAGTAGCAGCCAGCCTGCCAAATCACCATCCCTTTTCGCCTCAGACCACTGGCTTCGCAGTCTACGATTGGCCACGGGCTAG
>QEPC01010235.1:3010530-3023965 GCA_003113815.1 Sphenodon punctatus
GCTCCTCCTCCACCACCGAAGGTCCAGCAGCGGCCGGAGGAACCTCTTCCTCCACCACCGGCTCTGCCACCTTGGCCTTCCCCCAGGCCCGGCGTTTAATGGTGGTCACCTTCTTCTCCATTTTTTTTTTAAACACACAGCCAACACAACACACACGGCACCCACCAATACTCACCAGCCAGCCAAATGAAAACCAACACACACCACACAGCCAAAACACACACGAATCAAAAACGAACACACAGCCAGCCACAACACATGCTCTCACCCACACAAGCTCCGCTCGCACTCGAATTTCCTGTTTCCGGGGTGATCACGGGCTCTTGCAATACTTTTTCTGAACACCTGAACTGAACACGACCGAACTGAACCAAACGGCCGAACCCAAACACGGCGACTGAACCAAATGGGCAAACCGAACTTGACCGAATTGTTTGCCCATCTTTAGCGCAGGGTAGGATGGTGTGGTGAGTTGGGGTTTTATTTAATTAATTAATTAATTTATATGCTGTCCTTTCCAAAGGCTCAAGGAGGCTCACAAGCAATAAATATTAAAACTCATACAAAAAATACACTTAAGTCCTCCACCCTTCCACAACCCCCTATCAAACCCACCCCAAACCACCTCCCAATTCCCTACATCCAACCTCTCCTCACAACCTTACCCCAAAACCACCCAACAAACTAACCTTGATCCCAACCCACCAAATGCTTTTTCAAACAGAAAAGTCTTATACTTCTGAAGAAACCATCCTTGGATGTGGGCGCACTCGCCAGCTACCACCCTGTCTCTAATCTTCCCTTTTTAGGGAAGGTTATTGAACAGGAAGTGGCACTGCAGCTCCAGGCACATTTGGATAGTATTGGTTTCCTTGACCCTTTTCAGTCTGGGTTCCGCCCCGGCTCTGGTACTGAGATGGCGTTGGTGGCCTTGGTGGTCGATCTCTGCTGGGAGATGGATGCAAGATGTTCAAAATTTCTGATCCTGCTAGATCTCTTGGCCGCTTTAGATACCGTGGTCCATGGGCTGCTGTTGAGACGGCTGCATGACCTGGGGGGTCTGGACAGGACTGTCCTTGGGTGGTTCCGCTCATTCCTCTCAGGGAGAAGCCAGCGGATGGTGTTGGGGTTGAAACATCAAGCCCCCGAGCCTTGACCTGTGGCATTCCGCAGGGTTCAATTCTGTCTCTGTTACTATTTAATGTGTATATGCAGCCCCTGGGGGAGATTGTGAGAGGGTTCAGGGTGCGATGGTCGCCAATATGTTGATGATACTCAGCTGTACCTCTCGTTTTCAACTGACCCAGGTCCTGCTGTCTTGATACTTTCCCAATATCTGGAGGCCATGGAGGATTGGATGCGGCGGAGAAGACTGAAACTTAATCCCGATAAGACGGAGGTAATGGTGGTGGGAAGGGCGAGGGGGGTGCGATGTCACCAATATGCTGATGATACTCAGCTGTACCTCTCATTTTCAACTGATCCAGGTCCTGCTGTCTCATTACTTTCCCAATGTTTGAAGGCCATGGCAGATTGGATGCAGCAGAGCAGACTGAAGCTCAATCTCGATAAGACGGAGGTGATGGTGGTTGGTAGGGCGAGGGAGGTGCCAACTCCTCTGGTGGTGGGGGTGGTGGTCTGCCCTCCTGTAGCCCAACAGTTTCGGAGTCGGGGTGGTTTTGGATTCGAGCCTCCATCTGGATGGGCAGGTGGAGGCGGTGGCTAAAGCCGCCTTCCGCCAGCTGTATCTAGTACGGAGGCNCCTGTTTCTAGTCCGGAGGTTGCAGCTAGTGCAGAATGCGGCAGCCCGTCTTCTTACAGGGACGGGTCGGCGGGAGCACATAACACCTGTGCTCCGCACTCTGCACTGGTTGCCTATAGCGTACTGGGCCAGATTCAAGGTGTTAGTTTTGATCTATAAAGCCCTACATGGTCTGGGCCTCTCATACCTCAGGGACTGCCTCACCCTCCATGTCTCAGAGCGCTCCCGGGGGCGCCTACCTGGAGGTCCCCCATGTTAAGCAGGGGGCCACAATGGAAAGGGTGTTCTTGGTGGCCGGGCCACGACTCTGGAATTCCTTCCCGGAGAAAGCTCGCCTGACCCCGAGTCTGCTGGCGTTCCACCGAGCCTGCAAGACCTGGCTGTTCGCCCAGGCCTTTGGAGGGGAGGGTGGGGTAGGTAGAGGGGGTGTAGGGGGGTTGGATTTTAAGGATGTTAAAGTAATGGGAGGTTGTTTTAAAATGTTTTAAAATTGAGAATTTTAATGATTATTGTTTGTTTTTTGTTGTAAGCCGCTCCGAGATGCCGTAGGCATGAGGGGGCAGCTACTAAATATGACAAAGTAAGTAAATAAATAAATACTGTCTTCTGAAGATGCTCAGGCTCTGCCTCAAGCGAACCTCCGTGGAAAGGCAGCAACTGAGAACACCTCCCTGTGACCCCCATTGTATATACAAGGTTAATAGATGGTACACACAAAAGGGAGATCCCGGCTTATCATACAAAATGGCCATTGGACCATTCTGTGCATGTGCACCCTCCTTCAAAATGACAGAGGAAGCATTGTCACCATTTTGAAAAAGGGCAGTCAGTCTTCGCATGCATGGTGGCCATTTTGCACATGCGCAGACTGACTACCCTTTTCCAAAATGTCAGCAATCCTGATGCTGCTGTTTTTGAAGATGACACACATGTGCAAATGGTTTGGTGGCCATTTTGTGTATGCATAGTGATTTTTTAAATTTAAAATTATCTTAAAGGTTTTAATTGATTTAAATATGATCCATATTATGGATCCATATTTAAATAAAATCTGGAAATTGCGAGATCAGAACTGCAAATGGATCCAAATTGAAATTTCACCATAAGACCACCCCTACCGGAGACTGCAGTTCTGAGACAGCAGCAGCCCCTGCAGGTGGGCGAGGACTCACTACAGGCTTCCCAAACAGGTGGCCAAGCTGAGAGTCAGAGAGAAGCCAAGCTCCAACCTGGATATGTGCTGCAATTGGAGTCCAGTTCGAGACCTCGGTTATTACATTTTCCAAGAAATGTTGCGTTCACTCAAAACCCAAATATGCAGACCTAGTATTTGTGTTTTGAATATGAAAGGTGAAAAGGGCTTTTGGGGGTTTGTTTAGGTTTTATCAAAACCTGACTACACAGCCCTAGAATGAACCCTTTCTTTGACTCCACAATGTGATCTGCAACCCATCACAAATTTATTTATTTGTTTAATTTATACCCCGCCCCTCCTGAACACAGCTCGGGGCGGCTTCCAACAGTAAAAAATACATAAATATAAAACAATTTAAAACATATAAAAATATGATATCAAATATTAAGATATTAAGAACACGGCCCGGGATACATTAAACAATAGGGTAGGGGAGATAAAAGTCCACTAAATCCTCCCCCGCCCCCAAGGCCTGGGAGAACAGCCAGGTTTTACACCTTCGCCAAAATACCAAAAAGCTTGGGGCCAGGCGAGCTTCCTCCGGTACGGAGTTCCAAAGACGCGGCCCGGCCACTGAGAATGCCCTCTCCATTGTGGCCCCCCGCTTCACACGGGGGACCTCCAAGAAGGCACCCCCGGCAGACCGAAGGAATGGGTACAATAATGGGTACAATAATAAATATTTTCGGCTATATTGGCATCTGACATTACATATTGGCAATATGCAAATACTAAAAAATGCACGCAACTAGCTTGAAGCTTGGTGGACATCACAGCTCAACTAATAACCCCCAAAATGCACTTCCACCAAAACAAGCTGGAAGCCTGACCTACCGATTTTTGTGAATCCACAAATAGAAATAAAGTCTTTGCCATGCAAAAAAAAAGAAAAAGTCTAAACTAAACTCTGATCATCCTTACATCACTTTCTGATAAGTCAAGTTCCAGTTGCTGGAGATGCTCAAAAATCTGCATATAATAAGTGTGTTAATTCATAGCTTATAGTTTTGAGGAAGTTATGCCATGATTTCTTTTGATGCTGCAGAGCCTTATAAAGCATCATTTTATCGATATGGACAAGACAAGTAGGGGAGAAACAATTTAAATGTGTTACAAACTATGTTCACAAATCCACAGACAGATGAAATTTTAAATTCTTTTTTCCCCTTTCTATACCACAGTGGGACATGCCTAAGAGGGAAATAATAATTGGATTAACTTGCATTGAATGTTCTAGTGTTACTTTATACCATTATAAAATTGGCATGATTACACAAATGAAAAGCGTAAAATTGAATGTAATAAATGGGAATTCATAAGAACTAATCATTTTTTCACAGCTTTTTTCAAATATTCAAACATACTGCATTAGAGCCAAGCCTCTCCCTTTGAGAGATTAAATAAAGGGAATGTGGCACATGCAATTCCCATTCATTGCACTAATATTTATAAGACACAATATTCTTGGAGGATTAAAGCTTATAAAATTTCAGAAAACCACATTTTCACTTTCAGTGTTTTGTGAAAAAAAGTTATTTAAGGAGAAAAGTATGAGTCTTTGACCTTCAGGGTCAAGTTCTTTTTTTAGATGCCGGTACACTTAGTCAATTGAGCAAAATAGCAAATGACAAGATAGGCAGTTCAATGGGTCACAAAGACAAAACACAGAAATGTTTTCCAGAAGGTTTTAGTAGAGAACCCTTTATTTAAAAAAACATATATGCAAGGGAGAAGTAGGCTGACCTGACTGTTAAGAGACAAAACACATTTCACATTCAGAAATTTTTCTATTTGGCTAATGGTTTGGTGTGATGACTGATGCAACCCCAGGTTTTGAGGGCTCTTTAGCCCATGACGTGTTGGGACAGAAATACAGTAAGAATTAAGAAAATCCAATTATTACAAACTAGTTCAAACTCTTATGATTTGTTCTGAGTAAAAGTGATCCAAAAACATGCAGCTATGATGCCTGCTGTAACTACCAACTTATACATTAGTTAATTTAGATGAAGCAGAACATTAATTTAGGTCAACATTTTCAAAGCAAGTCAGAATAAATCCCTTGTGTTGAATGTCTAATTAGAATATTACTAACATACTCTATCTATAGAAAATCCATCATTTACATTACAATCCCCACGGCAATCAGTGTCGGTGGTAGCATTTGGCACTGGAGCCCAGCTGAAGTGCTAAGAAGAAGCACTGATGCTAAGTGCCCTAAATATCACACTGAGAACATGTTTACCTGAAGAAAAGCAGAATATTAGACTTTTCAAATCCTTACTTTGATTTGGTTATGTTTTATACTCTCCCCTCCTTGCAGATCTTGTTATTGTTGGAATGATGAACTAAAAAGGTCCAGTCACCTTATCAAAGGAGAGAAGTTGGTTTGGACTGATTTGTTCTTGAAATGCCTGACAGGGAAAGGGCACGAAAAGCCTTTTCTGTGAGATATCTCGCTAGATTTCATTCTGGGGACCAAGATCTCTCTGAGAAGGGCTGCACATGTGCAGAACGGTGGCCATTTTGCGCATGCATGGTTTGTTTGGTTTTCCTCCTCGCATTTCTTAGCAAGAATGCAGCTGAGGTGCTGCTGGTTTTTGGCTTGTTCTTGGTTGCCAAAGTGAACCGTGAACTGTGATTCTCACCAAGAAACATGAGAATCGCAAGAGTGAGTTTCAGCTCTGGCACTGATGCTCTAAGTGGCTATGTGCAGCCTCACTAGATCAGATCCTACAAGGTACCAAATTCAATCTCTCAGTTCCTGCTGGGTGTTCAGTAGGAGCTGAGCAGTCTCACTGCCCCACAAAGTTAGGCCTCTGGTGCTCAATGAATCACTACTGATACAGACAACTTGGTCCGCATCTGGGGAAATTTCTCTCCAGCACTCTGATTCCTGTATACCTCAGTACTGCACCTTGAGACATAGAAAATGAGTGATGGCAGTGGATACAAGTAAGGGTAGCGCAACTGATTTGTGGCCTGCACCAGCTGGGCACATAGCAGCTGTGAAGAAGGGAATGAACCACTCATAATCCACAGCATGAGTAACTCAAGTTTCTCCGCTGAGGTAGTTGCTATTGAATGGCATGGGAAAGCATTGCCAGCTGTTCAGGTAAGCAAATTACCCTCCCACATCCATGCAGCAAGATCAAATTCTTGGTTTGTTGATGCAGCAATGTTCTTGTTCTACTACTAAAAAATACTGTTTGCTGTTCTTGTCAATCCAGCCTGTAGAGGTGATATCTGGTACTTCTCACAAATCTGTCTGCATTTTTTGGATATGAGGGTGATTTGTAATACCAATTCTGATATCTCTTTTTTTTGATCAGGGTTGTTATTCTGAAACTATTGGCAACAGCTCAATAGAAACAGGCGAATTAAAATTGTATTTATTTAATTTATTTATTCAAATTAATATGCCACCCTTCCCATAGTGGCTCACAATTAATAAAACAATAATAAAATCCAAACAATAAAAACTCACACCCTCCCCTCATAACTCCCACTCTCCCCCACAAACGTGCCCTCAAACCCAACCAACACTATTCCCCGCCCGCCAAATGCTTCTTCAACTAAAAATGTTTTACACTGGCGCCTCTGGAAGATGCTTAGGCTCGGGCTCAAACAAACCTTCCTTTAATTCCATAAAAGTGGAGCAGCAACCGAGAATGCCCTCCTACGGGTAACAGATGGAACTTGCAACAGGATGCCCCTGGCCAACTGTAGGGGATACAATGAAACATGGTAGGAGAGGCGAACTTGTAGATATATAGGACCCAGAGCGTTTAGGGCTTTAAAGGTCAAAACCAGTACCTTGAATTGTGCCTGGAAAGCTACAGGGAATCAGTGCAGACTTCAGAGCACCAGTGTAATGTGCTCCCAGGGACTTGACCCTGAAAAGACACTGGCCGCAATGTAAAAAACCCAGCAAAATTGGCAATGTTAAAAATCTAGTATTCCGATAACGATAAATCTGGTATTGGGAGATCCGATACCAGTAAATCTGGTATCTGGTAATCCCCCTGG
Source organism: Sphenodon punctatus (assembly GCA_003113815.1). NCBI lineage: Eukaryota > Metazoa > Chordata > Lepidosauria > Sphenodontia > Sphenodontidae > Sphenodon > Sphenodon punctatus. Next base: position 3,017,517 of record QEPC01010235.1, read on the forward strand.
AGTCCCACCCCTAGTTAAAAGGGTGTTTGGATAATAAAATGGCCTGAACAACTTTGGAGAATGAGGAAAATTTATAAAGGCAAAAAGGGCAGTTAAATGCTTATCTTCCATTTAAAGTCATGATTTCTGAACATGTAGGGTTGAAAACTATGTTCTCAACTTCTGATATCTGTTGGGACCTCACGCTGCTTTGTGTCAATTGAGAGACTCCCTTTGGAGCAAAACTCCCATTGACTTTAATGGTGGAGGATTGTGCCCTCTCTTGCACTGTCAGCCAGGAAGGGGCAATGTTTTATATTGCAAACTGTCAGAGGAGGGATGGTGAGGGCAGTGTGTCTGCTGGCTGCTAGACAACGAAGAGATACTGTGAGCTCTGAACTTCACAGTTGGTCAGACGTAGAGGTGACATTCTGAGAGATGACCAAGAAAGAGACTTAGTAGCTAGACAGTCATGTCCTGTGACTGGAGTTCCAGGCCTGGAAAGTTAAGTTGGAAATGTAACCAGTTGCTGAAAACAGCTACAGCAAAAGAACTTAAAGTGTGGCAGAGACAGGAGGATGACTGTACTGGGACTGTTGCTATTTTAATCCTAAATTAGGCTGTCCCTGGGCTGAAATGTTACTCTGACTTAGTGATAACTGTTACTCCAGTTATCTGCTTTATTTGAACCACAAAGTTTTAAACACAAAGTAAATGGAAATTCAAAACAAGCGCAAAACAATGATAAAGATAAGGCAGCAGTTAGGACAATGGAAGCCCAAAACATGTCTAGATTGTTTAAATTCTTATTAAAATATTTTCACTTCTAGAAATGAAGCAGTTCTTCATCTGACTGTAAAATTGGAAGGTTCATTCACCACCACAGCACTTTGTCTGCTAGAATACCGATATATACAATACACACTGAAAATGAACTCTTGAAAACGACAGCTGATGAGTGAAGGACAACTTGCCTAGCTGACACCAAGCAAGAAGTAGGTAGAAAAAAAATCTGTGTATTAAAAAGATGGACAGTTAAATGTCTGAAGGGAGAGAGATAGTAAAGCTATCTATACTGTATATGAGAAGAGAAAAAATAGATTATTCAGCAACTTATCATAGAAAACATTAATATTATTTCTTTACTTAAATATAAGGCTTGATTCTCTCTTCTTCACATTGGATGTAGCTTGCAGAAAAAGGTATTATCTAATGTGGGTAACAGTGATGGAGTTAGTCCTTATGATTTTGAGAGAACTCAATATTTCATGACAGTGACTGGAACAATTTGCATAATAAACCAAAAAGAGATCAATGCCTAGAAATCCCAGCATGACAACCAAGGCCCCAATCCTACAAAACCATTGGCCTCCCCACTATGGGGGAGAGGAGTCCTCCAACCCCAGTGGCAGCAGGGTGGGGGATGGGAGTGGGGATGGAAGGTGATTAGATATTGGGAATAATAGGAGGTAAAGAGGGAGGGCGTTATATTGTTATATGCTATGTTTAATATAGAAGTTACTAGGATTGTATTATTTAAATGGTGAGTGGTTTTGTGTGTTTATTTTGGATTGTATCGATCTCTTGTAGACCTTATTTTTTGTATTATGACGTGTTGTGAGCTGCCTCAAGTCGCCTTGGGCGAGAGAGTGCGGGGTATAAATTCAAAATGAAATTAAATATTTAATTTTGACCATATGGCTAGTCCCATAGACTTGAATGGAGCTTCTCATGTGCTTAACTGTTTGCAGGATTTGAATCAAAGGAAGGGTTGGGGAAAAGTGAGGCCTAAACAACAAAGCAAAACCAGGGACCTGTGTTCACTACACCACCACAATTTGTGCTGTTTTTTGTGGTGTCAATTGAGTTGATAAGGTGACTAGTTTTAAATGCTTTAGAAACCCATCTAGACGCTCCACTTTGAAACAATGGGTGTTTTTAGAAGTGATGGTGCCTACAGCCATCACAGACTTACCCAGGTGGTGGTGGGAGCTGTCATTTCTGTCAGGATCTGGCCCGGCTGTCGAACTAATGTGAGAGTGGCCAGGCCAGGGTGACACACAGATATGCGTCCACCCAGCCCAGCCCCCATGGTGCATGCAGCAGCCCGCCTCCCCAGCTGCCGGGCAGCCATGGTGGCTGACAGCTACCATGGCGCCCAGTCCCAACCACCACTCCGGACCGCGGTAAGTAAAGCGGGCTTTCAAACATGAAAGCCTACTTTACTCTAGATTTAGTGACTAGATCTTTTGAAGTGATGATGGCACCCGGTTTAAACCATGCCACCATCACATCTGAAAACACCCAAAGGCTCTCCCCACCCCACCCCTCCGTCTCACTGTTCTCTGCTCAAAGGGAGGAGCTGCCTCAGCCCAGCAGGCAACAACCCATCTATCCCTACTGAGAAAGGCAGCTGCTGGGCAATCAGTACCCTGGCTCTCTTTCTCAGTGTTGAGTGGATTAGGGGCAGTCTCCATTTGTGTGTGTGGTGGGGAGAGGGGCTTTGCTGGGGCATGTGGGCAGGCTGTGTGTGCTGGAGGTGTTGCCTGCGTATGGGGGAGAGGGGGCTTTTTGTGCTAGTCATGTGTGTTATTGCCTGTTCATGCAGTAAGATGCATGTGGATTTTTTGTGTGTTGAGGTAGTTGGGGCAAAGGAAGTGTGTTTCTTGTTGGGTGGCTGTATCCTGGGAAGTAAATTTGCATAAACAAATATTGAGTAACTATGAAAATGAAGAAATTATGCACATTTTTATGCTTGCAGTGAACTTGCAGAATTTGATTTCTGAGGCTACAGAATTTATGATATTTTGGTGCAGTCAACATGGGGTCCCTGGGAAAAACTAAACCAAATTGTTGATAATCTGAAGGCTAAATGCTAAAGGAGAAGAGACTCTACTGCATTCTAATAAGGTTACTGATGATCTTTTTTCCCCTTAAAACCTTCAGTTTTAGAACTTCTGATTGCTTTTCTTCCTCCTCCCCCCCCCCCCATTCACTGGTATCTTCCTAGCCCATTCACTAGGGCAGTGACAGTGAATATTTTTGGAGTCTGGTGCCAACTTATTAAAAAAAAAACATCTTACCAACCTAAAGTGGTGCCAGCGAGAGTAGTCGTAATTTTGGGACATAATGAGACGTCTGTTGCATATTTGCAGAAGGCATTGTAATCTTTGGCTTGCATGTGGTTGCTTTGAGAGTTAAAAATACTGTACTCATTCCATCTATAAGGTGGTTCCTTGTGTCCAATTTTATTTTGTTCATCGATGAGAACAACTGTTCACAGGAATATGTTGATCCAAAAAACATGACAACATAGGGTGATTTCAGATGTTACGGGCTCCTGAATCACCACAGTGGATTCCCAGTGGTGGCGAGCCGAACAACCACCCCTCGTGGTCCAGGAAGGCCCCGAACAGACGTGATGGGAGCGGGACCACGGCAGGGAATCGGGCCGAAAGACCACGGCCTGTGGCAGAGCAACAGATGTGATGCCAATTCCGGGCTGTGGTCAAAACACCCAGAAGGCACCAGGGAGGGGCGGGAGGCAGACATGGCTGACTGAGGGCAAACAAAACCAGAAGGGCCAAAAGGAAATGCCCACACAAAGGAAACGGGAAGGGAGGGAGAGGAGGGAGAAGAGCCGCTGAGGTAGCACACATAACAGGCACAGAGATGATGTCACAGTGGAACACACAGCACAAACACATGCCCAGTTGCATACACACCAGCATGGGAAAGGAAAGGAAAGGGGAACACAGCGGGACGGACAACACACACGGCACAATGGGCACGGGGGGGAAGGGGGACCTGGGGCCAGGGAAGCAGGGGGATCGGCCCGGGGGCAGGGCAGGACATGGGGAACAGCAGTCAGAACCCCCACAGCAGCACAGGCTGCATGGGTAACCCCACAGCTACACAGGCAGCCCTGGCATGGGGGGACCCCTCAGGGGCAGAGCACAGGCACAGGGGGAGGCCACACGGGCCAGGGAATGGCCCGAGAATGGTCCAGGAGCCTTTCAGGGACCTCATGCACCAGCGAGGGTGCGATGAATGGGATGGAGGCAAGCCGTAGCCGAGGAGCAGTGCAGCCAGTCCAAGCCCTCCTCCCCCCCCGGAGGAGGCCGGGAGGCACAGTCTGGGGGGCCCGGAACCCCATGGTCACTGAGTTACCCAAGGGGGCTGGGGGGGGCACAGGAGGGATCACCCCCAGGCTATGAAGGACAGCAGCACCTGGGGTGCTGGGAGCCGCCTCGGAGATCAGGACACAGTCACAGGAGAAGGCAGCCACAGAGGGGAACAACGGTTGCAGAGGCTGACAGGGGGGGGCAGTGGAGGGGGCCTGGAGGCACAGACAGGGGCAGCAGAACCTCAGGAACTAGCCAGCACAGCAGCAAGCCCCAGACAGCAGGGAGGGAGCAGGCAGCAACCCACAGCGTCAGGGCGGAGGCGGGAGCTCACTGCGGGGCCAGCATCCAGGGTCTGGAAAGCACAGGGGGCCTCACAGCCAGCTTCAGGGGGCCACGAAGGGGCCCGGGGCCAGGTGGCCCACCAGGTGCACAAAGTGGGGCCACTGGAGCATGCCCCGATGGTATCCCAGTGCAGACATGTGGTGAGCGACGAGGTAGTATGCCTCAAAGGGATCCTGCATGGCAAGCCCCACCTGGACATCGGTTCGGGACCACACACCAGCCAGCGCTGCCAAGCTGGGGCCATGGAAGGTGATCGAGCTCCAACAGGCGGTGATAGACTGCCCCACGCGACCATTGGTACCCACGGGCCCCGTGAACACAGCCAAAGAAGGACACCACCAGGGCAGGGCCCCCCTCCACCAGACAAGCCATGTAGGTGGCCAGGCTGCACACAGAGAGAGCAGACACAGTCTCCGCCGCCGACCACACCACATGTGAGCACCTCATCTCCAGGATGCGCCCATCGGGAAAGGGACGCAGGCCCAGCGTCTCCGCATGCAGCCAGCATTCGTAGGCACTCACCTCATAGCCAAAGTAGTCCAGGCCGGAGCTCAGACTCGCATAGGCACCTGTGAGGCTGTCCGGGCAGCTCAGGAGCAATTGCATGGCTGGGGAATGCCACAGGTTACACAGGGCCATGGTCTCGCGGAAGGTCCAGCTATGGGGGGGCACCAGGGGTGGTGGGGCCCATGAGCCCTGGGGAAGCACTGCCAGCCACAATCCCTGGAGGGACAGGAGGGGAAGCAGGGGAGCTCCAAGGCCAAGTGATAAGGCCACAGTTCACAACAGGGCACAGCAAATGAGCGAGGCATGGGGTGCAGACCCTGCACAGCTGCTGGAACCAAGCACACATACAGGATAGCCTACACACTAATCAAGGCGGCGAGGACACCAGGCAACCAACAGAGAGAGGTGGGAGGTGATGACAGCAGGAATGCAGCTGCTGTCCACATGCCTGGGCACAGACTGGACCATGCGCAAGGCCCCGTGCAGGGACTGCAGGTGTACGCAATTGGCCGCCCCCTGCCGCCCCGTCCCAGTCACCCTGCAAGAGCCGGCCCAGCCGGCCTGAGGGGGGCAGAGGTGACCCGCCCCCCCCACCCCGTTGCCAGGTCACGACCTGGGGGTGGGGCGACACAGGCACCAGCCTACAATGGGTGCAGCTCCAACCCACCCGGGGCACCGTTCACCATGGAGCTGGGACAGCTGGGCACCTGTGGGATGCACCTAGCAGTCTGCACAGAGTGGTACTGCTCGCACACGGACCTCTTGCGCATCCAGACCACAGAGGTGCACCTGGCTGTGTGTGTGCATGGCCAGGAGCACTGATAGAGTCTGGAGAGCCCACCACAGGTGCAGGCGCTCCCTGGCCTGGCTCAGGTGTCCAGCACGGCCCGACAGGTCCTCCTCCACACCCAGGAGTGGGATGCTGTGTTCCCTGAGGTAGCCGGCCAGCTGGCTCCAGTGCCGGAGCTTGCTATGCCCATTGCCCAGTGGGTATGGGTCACAGAGCGGGCACAGGGGTGGTGGGCCAGGGTGCTGGCACAGTGGTATGAGACCGCCTGGAGAGTGCACTTTCGGATGGACAGGCGCAGCCTCCTGTGACTCGCAGAGCTGTTAATGCCCTGGCTGGAGCAGCAGCACACCCCCATGTGGGCCCCTATTCCCATAGTCCAGCGGGTGGCCATCGGGGTCTGGGTCCTAGCAACACCTGACTCCTGCAGGTCCATCTCATGGGTACCACTCCCTGAAGCTGCAGGCGGTCGTGGACCACCGGGGGCAGTTCATAGACATTTACACGGGCCACTCTGGTCACAGCCATGATGCCTGGAACATGACCATCTCTCCCTTCTTTGCCCAGATGTACCGCAGGGACTTCGCAGACATGGGGATGACCCAGATTGAGGGGGTGCTGATGCCCCCCTGCATCCTGGAGGACCCGGCCTATCCACTCACCCAGTGGCTGATGAAGGCCTACCCAGTCACCAGGAACCCTGTGGA
>QEPC01010235.1:3024065-3044114 GCA_003113815.1 Sphenodon punctatus
GGCAGCCTCCTGGCCCCATGTCTCTCTATGTGAACACAGAGAACCCGTGGGAGTACCGGTACACAAAGTGCATCTGTGCTGCCCTGGCTAGGCGGATCAGCTGGGAGGCTGAGGCGTGAGGCCCTGCACCACGGTTTCCACCACCCCGGGGCCCCCACCAGCACTTTGGACGTGCCCCTAGACACCCCCCGCCCCAGGCCCATGAGCAGATAAAGGACTGTGACTGTGGTGCCCATGCATTTATTGTGAATACCACCTACAGTTCACCCCACCATCACCACCACCATTGCCAACCTCCCGGTGCTGTTCCCTCCCCCTCAAGCCGCTCTCCCCCTTCCCCCACATCTCCAGGACCTCCCTGTGGCTGCTGTGGAGCTCTGGGAGGGCCCCCTGGGTGGCTGCTCCCTCTGGAGGCCTACAGGGACCGTTAGGCAGATGTGTGGGTCCAGCGAGCGTTCCAGTGGATGAGGCAGTGGCGGTGGGGGCGCCAAGGGGCCCGGCATCGGGTCTGGAGTAGGCAGATTGCCCTGCGGGGTGGCAGTCAACACGTAGGCGCTCATGGTCCCTGCATGCAGGAGCAGTGAGGTGCCAATATCATGGGACCGGTCCATCTTGGCAGAGTGCTCCCTCACCATCTGGTCGATGGCCTGTTCCAGCCACACAAACGCCTCCACCTGCCTTCCGTGTTCCCGGTGCTCCTGCCTCTGTTCAAGGTGCACCTCCGCCTGCAGCCTCCAGTCCCTGGCCTCTGCTTGCTACACGGCCCTTTTGGTGGCCGCCTCCATGTGGTCAATGGCCGCTATCATTCGCTTGCCCTGCTCGGTGGTGCTGTGGACTATGTCCTCCACCTGCTCCTTCCTTCGGTGCTGTACCCATGCATGCTGCTCCCTCATCCACTGGGCCAGGGGCATGGGGCTGGCTTTTTGGGACCTGGCAGGTTGCCCTGTTGGGGTGCATGGCAGAGGTTGGTTAGGCACCACGGCCTCCTGCCCCCCATCGAATGCTGCAGCTGGTGGGTCCTGCCCCCCCCCAGGTGGCAGGCAGGTGCTCTCCCCCGGTGGCCCCCTGTGTCCAGGCCCCCTCTCCCCCACACCGCACGGGCCAGGTCCCCCTGGCTGGCCTCCCCCAGACCCCTCTCCGCCCTCATTGAATGGAGCCTGGCGGGTTGCCCTGGTGGGGTGCAAGGCAGGGGTTGGTTAGGCGCCCCAGGCTCCCTCCTCTCATCCCGTGCTGTAGCTGGTGGGTCCTGCCCCCCCCTCGGGTGGCCNCTGGCCTCCCCCAGACCCCTCTCCGCCCTCATTGAATGGCCTCACCTGGGACCTCTGACTGCTCCTGGGGCTCCTCACTGATGTCCCCCTCACCTGCCTGTCCCGTGTGCCGGGGCATGCCATGACCTGTGAAGATTTGGGGTGGGGGTAGGCGGAGCATGTCCCCCGGTGGCCACCTTTCCATGATCTGGGGTGTCAGGGGTTGCTGGGGGCAGCCCCATGGCGGGTGTGCCCCCCTTCCCCTCTCAGCCCATCCCCTCCGGTCACCCCCCTCCCACCCACTTGCTTACCCTCGATGTCGGTGTCTGAACCCTCCGAGGCTGGCTCCTCGGTGTTGCTGTGGTCCCGTGTCCCCTGGCTGGGGTCGACCTGTGTGCTGGCCTCAGATTCCCCCATGTCAGACATCATGTGGGGGCTCATGGGGTTAGTGCATGAGGGGGGCCTTCTGGTCCCCGAGGTCCCAGGGCATTCCTCTGGGGGGGGCTGGAGCCAGTGCCTTTTTGCAGGGTGGCGAGGGGAGTGGGTACCTCGGCCCGTTCCCTGTCCTGGACCACTGTGCTCCCCATGAGGCATGGGGTGACTATGGATCCCTTCATGTGAAGGATGCAGTCCAGGGTGTCATAGTAGGGGGTGGTCTGGGCTCCGTGGCTGGACCGCTGGTTGTTGTCCTTAATGGCCTTGTACCGCCTCTTGAGCTCGACCTTCGAGTGGCACTGGGCCACTGTCCTGTGGTGCCCCACCGCCTCCATGTCCTGCACGATCTCCTGGTACACGTGCTCATTCCACTGGTTCCCGGCTAGCTCCAGCTGGTGCTCCAAGGTCCCCCAGATCCTAATAAAGTCCTGGGTTTCCCTGTGCCCCCATCGGTGGTAAGGCCATCTCCCGTGTGGGTCCTCCTGTTCCTGGTCCTCCTCCTCCGCATGCCCTCTGTCCATCTCCTCCAGGGGCTTGGGCTCACAGGTCTGTGGGTTGAAGGGGGGGGCATTTGGTTGCCGAGTTGCCTCAGCCCTGCGACCCTCCCTCTTTCCCCCCTCCTGCCACCCCCCCTGATGCCCCCCTCACTCCCCTTACCCGTTTCCGGGGTGCCTCGTCCCCCGGGCCAGTTGTCATCTCCGGGGCGGCCTGTCTCGGCTGCTGCTTTTGCTGCTCTCCCTCCACCGCCTCCATGTGCAGCATGACCACCTCCTTCGCCTCCTCCTCCTCCCTTGCTCTCTCGCCCTCTGCTCTCCTCTCCCTTCCGCCTCGCTCCATCCCACCACGTTCCCCTACTGCTGTGTGCCCTTTAAATCTCCCTCCCCAGACTGTGTTGTTGCTTGTTGCCTGTCAGCGACGCTGTGTGCTTTGACCCCGGCTGGGAATCATTTTGCTTGATTCCGACTGGTGGTTGCCGTTCAGTTGTTACGTTTTGTTGTTTCCCATTGGGAATTACTTTGACTACCCTTTCGGAGATGGTCCGGGCCGGAGCTCCGGAAGGGTGGTTAATTTTGTCCTCTGCTGGGGATTATCTGTGGTGAACATCTGGCGTCCACCGAACAGACGTTTAGGGCCCTTTGGCCCCGCTGCGGGGTTGTGTGTGTTTCACTGTGGTTGACTGTGATCTCGTAACGTCTGAAAACACCCACAATCTACAGCTCATATATATCTCATATTTTAAGTACTTGCGTAAACTGCACTAATAATTTTATTTTTCTGGAACCTTAAATATAGCAACATCTGCCATTAGAATTAACCAACTGGTTCTTGTACCTAAGGTGCATGTAAAGCTCAGTAGGGCTCAGACAAAAACAAGTGTTCCCATTCTGCAGGGAAATACCAACCTTTTGGCAGCACTTGCGGGTGTTCATCGGTACTTCATAAGTCTCCAGGGATTCCGTGCTTGTTGATATTGGTACCTGTGAATCTATGTAATTTCCTATCAATTTAATCACTTACTGGCATTTTTCATCACTTTTTATCACTTTTGGGACTTTGTCACTTTCTGGGACATTTTGGGTCTTTTGAGACACTTTTATGATAGTTTTATGGCAATTTCCAGGACTTAGTCAACACTGCGGGTGTGACTGGGGACCACATGCATCTTCAGATTGGCCCTGTAGCAGCTCTGTTCTACTCGTGAAAAATAATGACAAGTGGTAAAGAGAGCAGGAAAGTTGGTAAGTTTTCTGCATTGCACAAATGAAGACGAATGACCTGTTTCCACTGGAAACAGCATTCACCACAACTTGCCATTTCAGGCCTAAAGCTCAGTATGAGCATTGCGTACAAAAGTAGCTGCATGTCACACTATTGTTGCGTACAAGGACTCATTATGTCTGTTCAGGGAATCTACATGTAATGAGACTTTCTACCATTGCAATATAAATAAATAATTTTATAATTAAAAAAAAACATTGTAGCTTGTAATCATTGGTACTAGCCCAAATATCTGTGGTGCCAAATTTGGCACTATTGCCAATGGTTTGCCATCATTTCATTAGAGCTGGACTGTCCAACTTCTTGGTCACCATGAGTCAGATCACCTCATAGCAATTTGCTATCAGGCCAGATTGCACAAAAGTTGCTCTTGGTATAATATATAATATTATCTTAAGCCGGCAGGCTGGATGGAATCCTACTGTGGGCCACATCTAGTCAACTAGCTGACAGTTGGCCAGCCTTGCACAAGGGAATGGAGTTAATGCACTAATGTTGAACTAATGCAGTTCCATTACTTCAGTGGAGCAATTCTTCATTTACACCAGTGTAAGTGATGCCAAATAACACCATGAAAGACGAGTATTTGTATTCAGTTCTGCTCAATATCAATAGATTTACTGGTCTGATGCAATATATGGGGTTTGCCAAAGTTGCTACATTAAAGGTCTGATCCTGTTGTCATTGCCGTTGATGGGCACAGGGATGGCTGGATCTCAATATTTGTTTGCAGGGCTATTTTTACAAGATTTATTAATACAACCAATTATTAAACTAGATGGAGGACTAGAGGAGAGAAAGAGATAAATAATTTAGATTGTAAGCCACAGGCAGGAACCGCGTCTATTTCTATGTTCTGTACAGCACCAGGTCACACCACTAGTGCTATATAAATGTTTATAATAATAATAATAATTCAAGGTGTTTATATGCACAAAGAAAACACCACCAGAACTTGGTGGTAGTGCTACAGTTGCAGCAGCAGATGCTAACAAAACACAGCCTCTCTTGCAATTACTTTTGATAATAACAGAACTCAGGTGCCTACTGTTTTGTCCTCCATGTACAGCCAGTTCCAAGTGTCTGTTTTATATTCAAAATACGAAGCTGCCATTTTCATGGCAAGAATTACTTTTGACAGATGTAGGAGTCACAAGGCTCCAACTTTGCAAGGCCTCAAGAATACAACATTTAACCTGTCTGCAAATACTCGCTTGAATAGCTTCAAGATCCTTCTTGTTGGGATGAAAAAAGACAAAGGGGATCATCATTTTGCACAACCTTTCAGCTTTACAGAGATAAAATTTAAAAAGCCTTTAGGCATCGACAAAGGGAGATCTTGGCCAGTAACTTCTGCAACACAAAAGAAAGGATGTCAGTGTTCTTTTGTTGTTTCATTTTGCCTCAAGAGAAACAAAACAAGACTTCTGGAAACTATCATCCGACACAAATACAAAATAGGGAAAAGACATGGATATACTCTTAATTATTGCAAAGGGACAGGTTAGAGCAGCCACAACACAAAGCAAGTGTCAGAGACCCAAAGGGATATCCACAATGGTTTCCAAAGAAATATTTAAGCTTTAAGCATTGAGAATAATTTTGAAGCAAGACTCAGATCTCTCTTATGATCATGTAATTCCCAAAGCAACTCAGTTGGAATACAGTGTTAGTCTACCCTTACATCATTATGAATGAGCTCATAACCTGGCATTGGATATACGAAGACAGATTTTTTTATTGAAGCCTATCAGCATTTTCATTATAATTCGCTCCTTTAAGCCATACGTGATTTTAAAAATGAATTTTGAATGGAACTGGGGATCCAAACCCCTTCAGTGACTTTGAAAATCTCAGCTGTTGAGACTAAGCAAGTTGTTTGGTTGGACACAGAGAAGGCTCCATGGAAAGATTCCAGAGTCTCAAGAGAAGAACTACTCCCTCTTTGATGTAGTTTCTTTGGGTAAAAACAGTCATGATGCTGATGTAGCAGCTCCCCAGGGCAGGGAACAGCAGCTACCACTCTGGGTCTGCAGGCAGCACTTAACTAACGTGCCTACAACTCAGGCGGCTGACAAGCTGTCCCCACCCCACCCGTGAGCAACACACCCATGCAGCTGCGCCCTATGACGAGGTCTGCCAGCACCATAGAGCCATGAGCATAGTTCACAATTCCTGTGTGTCTATGGGTGTTTTCAGACGTTACGGGGCCGCTTGGCCCCGTACCGAAAACAACCCTTTCATTCCCCGCAGGGGTCACCCCGTCACGCCATATCAGTCGTGCCGGGGGGATCCCGGCGGGGAATCTGGGAGGGGGCGGGGCCGCTCGGCGCAATGTGCGGGCACACGGCCCCGCCCCCTCCACGCACCCCGCCCCCCGCCCTCCAGGGAGACGGGCGGGCGGCGGGGCCACTGCGGCTGCGGCTGCCGCATCGGGCCGGATGTGCCATGGCCTGGGATCCCACCGGGGATCCCGGGCCGTGACAACTGGCCAGACGTTACTTTTTTTTGGTCCCCGCTGGGGATCTTTTTGACCACGCTTCCCAGGACATTCCCCCGGCTAGCCTGGGAAGCGTGGTTCAAATTGACCCCATGCGGGTAATAACCGTGGCGAACATCTGGCGGCTGCCAAACAGACGTTCGAGCCACAGTGACCACAGGTGGGTATTCACCGTGGTTCACTGTGATCTCGTAACGTCTGAAAATACCCTATGTCATGGCAAGTGGCAGGATAGTGGGCAGCCTGGGGGTGGGGTGGGGCCAGGGGCCTGCCTGTGTGGCCAGCTCTTCAACCCACCCCAGGTGTGGTGGGACTTGTGATGGTGGCCTGTTCACTTCGTTTCCCCACGGGGGACAGATCATTTGGCCTGCTATCCCTATTGGCCCAAAGTGTGTTGGTTGTGTTTGCCCTGCCCAGGGCAGGCAGGAGCTGACCAACCCTCTGAATTGTCAACTTAACTGTGAATGAACTTCATGGGGCTTGAGTTTGCAAGGCCTTACATTCTAAGCAGACCACCCTGTTACACCAACTTATGATAAGACACTAACCTACTCTGAGCAAATCAATTCTCACCTATGGGACTGGGAGAGGAAGTTATTAAAATGTATTTATTTATTAGCTGCATATTTATTAATGGTCTTATAGAAACCATGTGTCTTCAACAGTACAAACAGATGAAAACAGAAAAGATTGCACATTAAATCAACATACCAGGATGAAAGTTGTTCAGAATAAAAAGGTTCAAGGACTCATTATAAAAGAGGTTCTTCCAAGAAAGAGAATTCCTCTAAACTGAGCTACAACTGCAGTGTTAGGCATGGTAATTCTTTTGACTATGCAAAACTACCTGTGTTCTCTATACTAATCCTCAGGGGGTAAAATGGCATATTGGATCTCCAAAATTCAATATTATCTGCTGATAGCTAAGCAAAAGGAAATGACAAAAAAGCATCTAATAATTTTTTCCTCTAAATCTTTGTTTTCATTGGAACAAACTAAACAAACAAAGTGATTAATAAGATATGTAGGCATATAAAAGAAATGTTATACTTTCTTGTGTAGCAATATAATCAGAACACTCCACAGCTCCTTGTAGGATGCTATCAAATCTAGGTCCTCGTGCAACAGAAAACTTGTGTTGCTTAGACAGATATTAAGACTGCCTGGGATCTGAAACCTGTCTCCTTTATTAGACCAGTCATTTCCTGCTTTTCAGAGGAACTGTCTCCCATGGTAACTATTAGATTAAATTATGACAGCTGAAAAGGGTTTGGCGTTATAAAAGACGGATACTCTTGATCTTATGACCTAATAAGTGCTTGGTAGGGACTCTGTAACATTTACGTCCCACTTAACACAGTAATTCCAAGTCAGGAACAGTGCAAGAAGAAAAAACCCCAATTTTTGCAGTAACTGATTTTTTCAATTTTAAATATATCTGGACAAGAATTGGTCAAGAATTAAATTGAATTTTATTCCAGATTAGTTTGCACCATTATCCAAATTATACAAAGCTAAGAAAACACATAGAGAAAACTACAATTCTCAATAAAGAAATCCAGGAGTAAAGAAAATACAATTAACAAAAAAATGTGAACAGACATTTTTAAAAGTTCTTTGAAATACTATGCTAAAAAAATAGAACAATTAAGACAATGTAACATCTATCTAGCTTATATGATCCCCATTACTAAACTTTCTCAGTGCCTCATAAACTTTAATTTATTTGTCCTCACAACATCCAGATAAAATGCGAAGTTACGTCAATTAGTGATTTCAGATGTTACGTGCTCCCTGGTCACCACAGTGGATTACCAATGGTGGTGAGCTGGCAAACCCACGGGAGGGGACAGCCCCGAACAGACGTGATGGGAGTGGGACCATGGCAAGGAAATGGACAGCCGGACCACGGCCAGGGTCAATGCAACAGATGTTACGCCGATCCCGGATCGTGGTCAGAACACCCAGAAGATACCGGGGCGGGGCAGGAGGCAGACATGGCCAATAGAGGGCAAACTAAGGGCTCTTTTAGACGAGCGGCGCTCCGTTTCGCGTCGGCGGCGTGCATATTTTGAAACTTCCGCCTGGTCTAATTAGACGAGACAGAAGTGGCTTAATATTTGCATATTACGGCGGAGGCGCATTTTTTAAGTGCGCGAATTAAATACCTCGATTCTGAGGTATTTAATTCACGCACTTAAAAAATGTGCCTCTGCTGTAATATGCGCATATTAAGCCACTTCCGTTTCGTCTAATTAGACCAGGCGGAAGTTTCAAAATATGCGCGCCGCCGACTCAAAACAGAGCGCCGCTCGTCTAAAAGCGGCCAAAGCCGAAAGTGCCAAAAGGCAATGCCCACACAAGGGAAATGGGAAGGGAGGGGGAGGAGGGAGAAGAGCGGCCAAGGCGGCACACACAACAGGCACAGGGAAGCCGTGGACAAAGCAGAACACAAAACACACACACACGCTCAGGTGCATACACACCCGAAAGGGGAAAGAAAGGAAGCGGGGAAGCACACCCGGAAGGCCAACACACACAGGGGAAGGGGGAAGCCCCAGGCCAAGGAAGCGGAGGGGCCCGGGGTGGGAACAGGCCACGACAAGGTGACAGGCACCCAGAACCCCACTGCCAGAAGAGGTTGCACAGGACACCCAACAGCAACACAGGGAGCCCAAGGCACAGGAATCCCCACAGGGATGGAGCACAGGGGGAAGGCACAGGGGGAAGGCAACAAAGCTGGGGAAGGCACAGGAGCGGTCTGAGGCAGGTCCGGAAGGCAGGGATCCCTTGCGCTGATGCGAAGGCACAGCTGGGGATGGAGGCGAGCAGGAACCGGCATGCAGCACATGCAGACACACACACCCTGGAGAAAGCCAGGGGGTGCTGTCCAGGGCCCCAGGCCCGCACACTCATGGAAGGACCAAGGGAGGGGGGGGTCAGGTTACAGACACAGGAGAGTGGGCGGCCAGCCAAGGGACATCAACACCACAGGGAGAGCCGGTAGCGGTCTCAGACAGCAGGAATCAGCCCAAGGGGGGGCTGGACAGGGAGGGCAACATCTCAGGAGGCGAAGGCCAGGGGGTGCCCGTGGAGGGGGCACAGCGACACAGGCGAGCAGAAGGCGGCAACAGACCCAGCCACAACAGCAGCGAGACTGGAACAGCACGGAGTGAGTGGCTGGTGCCCTGAGCCGCCAGGGGGGTGCAGGGAGCACAAGGAGGGGCACCCATCCATGGCACCGATGACACAGGGGAGCCCCACCTGAACATCTGCATGGGACCACACAGNAAACGGATCCGGCCTGGTGAGCCCCACCTGAACATCTGCATGGGACCACACAGTAGCCAGCGCCATCAGCCCTGCTTCGGTGAGCTCTGACAAGGCATAGGCAGCAGCAGGGGGCCAGGGCAGGTGACCAAGATCCAACAGGTGGTGATACATCACCCCACGGGAGCGCTGATAGCCACGCGCCTCGTGGATGCAGCCAAAGTAGGAAACAGTCAGGGAAGGGCTCCCCTCCTCCAGACAGACTTGGCCAGGCCACACACAGAGAGGGCCAAAAGCATCTCCGCTGGGGACCACGCGATATGAGAGCACCGCACCCCCAAAACACGCTCATCAGGAAAGGGACATAGCCAAAGTAGCGAAGGCCGGAGCTGAGACTCGTATAGGCACCAGGGAGGGTAGCTGGGCAGCACAGGTGCAGTTGCATAGCCGGGGACTGCTACAGGTCACACAAGGCCATGGTCTCCCGGACGGTCCAGCTATGGGGTGAATCAGATCGCAGGAGCCCCGGGGCAGCACAACTGGCCATGGTCCAGCAGGCAGAGGGTCTGATCAGCAAGGAAAGAGGGGCCCAATGTTCCCACGTGGGTTAGGGAGGGAAGCAGGGGAGCACCAAGGACATGCAATAAGCCTGCAGATCACAACATGGGACGGCTAGCAAGCAATGCATGGGGAGCGGATCCCAGCGCAGCTGCAGGAACACACAGGCAGAACAGCTATCACTGATAGCAGGGAGGTGAAGACAACAGGTACCCAGCTGCGGACCACACCGACGGGCGCATGCAGGCCCGGGGCACAAGCACCCAATGCAGGAATGCAGGTGCACCCAAGGGGGCCGACCCACCATGCACACACCGTCCGGCGATGAGCAGGCAGTGGGGCGGGCGAGGGTGGGCAACACAGGTGCGGTGGCTCCCCCCAGGTGCAAGGGCGGGGCATGGAGGAGAGACAGGCATGGGACAGGGACATGACAGCTGCGTGCAGGGCCGCACCACAGGCACAATCCGCCATGGACGCGGGCTGGAGGGGCGCATGCTGGATGCACCTTGCCCTATGTGCGGAGTGGTTCCGGGCTCACACCGACTGCATGAACCTCATCACCGACGTGCTACACCTGGGTACCCGCATCCAGGGGTTCCTGGGTAGGAGTGCAGTGGTCGCCCAGAGTGCCCACCACGGTGCCAGAGCTCCCAGGGCAGGCTCAGGGCCCTGTGGATGTCTGGGGTGCACCAAAGGACCCTGTGACTTTCCCAAGGGTGGACCACGGCCCTTCTCGAGGCAGCCTGGTGACACCAGTGGCGCCGGGATGCCATACGCCATGCTGCACTGCTCACAATGCCCATAGACCGGCGGCTGTGGGTCACAGAGCGGGCACAGGGATGGTGGGCCAGGGCCCTGGCCAGGTGGGGAGATGCTCAGTGGAGCGCACACTTTCACATGGACAGGCGGTGCCTCCTGTGCCTTGGTTGGCACCCTGTCTGGAGTGGCTACGCACCCCCATGCGCGCTCCTCTACCCGTGGCCCAGCGCATGGCCATAGCTGTCTGGGCATTGGCAACCCGAGATTCCTGCTGGTCCGTGGTGCAGCATTTCAGTGTGGGAGTGAGCACCGTGATGGGCATCCTCTGTGATTTCTGCGAGGCCATAGAAGGCATGCTCCTGGACCGCGCGATCCAGCTCATGGACCAGGAGGCCATGATGACCGGCTTCGAGGCTGGTGGCTTTCCCAACTGCCTGGGCGCTGTGGATGGTACCCACATAGAGATTCTCCACCCCTCCAATGGGGAAGAGGTGGAGTACATCAACCAACACGGGTACCATTCCCTGAAGCTCCAGGCAGTTGTGGACCACCAGGGTTGGTTCATCGAGATCTTCACGGGCCACTCTGGCCGCAGCCACAATGCCCGCATCCTGACCATTTCACCCCTCTTTTCCCGGATGTACCTGGGGGAGTTCGCCAACATGCGGTTGGCCAGGATCGAGGGGGTGCTAATGCCCCCCTGCATCCTGGGGAAGCCAGCCTATCTCCTCCTCTGCTGTGTCATGAAGCTGTACCCGGTCCCACGGACTCCAGTGGAGGCGCTGTTCAACACCCTGCTCAGGTCCTCACGGACCGTGGTTGAGAGGGCCTTCGGTGCCCTCCAGCAACACTGGAGGTGCCTAGCAGGTCGATTGGGCTTCACAATTGAGACCTTGGTCCTCGTGATTGGTGCCTGCTGCATCTTGCACAACGTTTGTGAGACCGATGGGGCCACCTTGGCGTTCCCCGTGTCCCAATGCCTACCAGGACCCGTGCTGCTGTATGTGAATGCAGAGAACCCGAGGGAGTACCGCTATGCCAAGAGGATCCGTGCTGCCCTGGCATGGCGCATCACAATTGATGCCAGGGCCTGAGCATGCTGGGCCTCCCCTCGGTGGACCCTGCCTAACCTTGGACCTTGCCCACAGCGATCCTCCAGCCCCTTCCCAATAATGCCAGCCACACAATAAATAGTTGGGTTGGGTACACCTGTGCTTTTAGTCTACTTTGTGCATCCCCTGTCCTCCCTCCCCCTCCCTGCAGCTCCGTGCCCCACCCTACCTCCCCCTCCCCCATCCCCCGGAACCAGCCACCTCTAGGGATGGCCCCTCGGCCACCCTACGGGTATCATGGAGCTCTGTGAACTCCCCTCCACCCCGCTGTCAGTTTCCCCAACTGTGTCCTTGGAGGTCTCTGTGTCTGGATGGGCTGGTGGGATGTGGACAGGGGGCGGGCACGGTGCAGCCGGACCCTCCCTGAGCAGCTGCTGCCTCCGGAGGCCAGGTGGGACCGGGAGGCAGATGCACAGGCCCTGCAGACATGCTGGTGCCTGGGGTAGTGGTGGGGGCAATGTGGGCGACGCAGGGGTCAGCAGGGGCACTGGGGCCGGAAGGGTGCCGGATGGAGCGTTGCCATAATGTAGGCACTCATGGTACCCGCATGCAGCAGCAGTGAGGTGCCAATGTCCAGGGACCTGTCCATATGCGTATGCTCTGCCGTCAGCCGATCGATGGATCACTGTAACAGCCCCATCGCCTCCACCTGCCTCGTGTGCTCCTGGTGCTCCTGCCTCCTTTCCTGGATCATTTCTGTCTCCAGCCATCTGTCCTTGGCCTCTGCCTGCTGCAGGGCCCTCTCCATTGCCACCTCCATTCGGTCGATGGCCGCTATCATCCGCTCCCCCTGCTCCATGCTGGTCTGGATGATGTCCTCTGTGAGGTCCTCCCTCCGGTGCCGTACCCGTGCCCTGTGCTCCCGCATCTGCTGTGCTGGGGCCACGGGATCGGCAGGTGGGGGCGTCGCTGATTGCCCTGCTGGGGAGTCGGTAGATGACCGTTAGTAGTGCTCGATCACACGTCACCTGTCCTGGAGCATTGCAGGGGGTGGTTGGGGGGGGCCTGATGGTAGGCGGCCCATGCCACCCCTGCTACTCCATGCCCTTTGTGCTCCTGCATTGAGCCCACCCCCTGCCATGGTGCCTCACCTTCTTCCACTGGCTGCTTTAGCAGCTGCTCCCCTCTATCCCCCTCGTCTGGTGGTCCTGAGGGCCTGGGTGCATGTGGACCTGTTGGGGAATGAATGTGGGGTGTTACATTACCCTTGCATGGGCCCTGTCCCCGTCCTGCCATCCCACCACCAGCCAGTAGCACCTGTCCCCCACATTCCATTCCCGGGCGAGCCCCCGTGCACCCCAGCCCCCTTCCCACATTCCCTGGATCCCGGGGACTGCGGGTATGGTCCAGCGCCCTGTGGGGGCCCCCCACTCCTGGACCCACCCCCACTGTCCCGTTGTCTGTCCCACCCGCATGACTACCCTCTATGTCCATCTCGGAGCCCTCCGAGGCTGGCCCCTCTATGTGGCTATGCTCCCCCTGCATCCACTGGCTGAGGGTGACCTGTGTGCCAGCCTCGGAATTGCCTGAGTCGGACTGCGGGTGTGGGCTCTCGGTGCTGGTTCGTGAGGGGGGCCTGCTGCTCCCCGCAGTCCCAGGGCGTTCCTCTGGGTGGGGTGGGGCCCCTGGGTCGGTGCCTGCATGCAGGGCTGCCAGGGGTTGGGGTATGTCGGCCCATTCCCTGCCCTGGACCACTGTGCTCCCCACGAGCTGTGGGTTGACTATGGAGCCCTTCATGTGGAGGATGCGGTTCAGGGCATCATAGTAGTGGGCAGTCTGGGTTCCATGTCCAGACCGCCGGTTGTTGTCCTTGATGGCCTTGTACCCCCTCTTTAGCTCCTTGACCTTGGAGCAGCATTGGGCCACAGTCCTGTGGTACCACGCTGCCTCCATGTCCCGCACTATCTCCGTGAACACGTGCTTGTTTCGTTTGTTCATGGCAAGCTCGACCTGGTTCTTGAGGGACCCACAGATCATGATGAAGTCCCGGGTCTCCTTGTGCCCCCATTGCCCCCTCACTGGTACCTGCGTCTCCCACATGTGCCCTCCTCATCCTCCTGCTCCTCTGCTTGCCTTCTGCTGGTCTCCTCCACGGGCTCCAGCTCCCGAGCCCGTTTCCGGGTCGGTGGGCCATCAGGGTGTGTGTGTCAGGTGCCTCAGTCCTTCCGATGTGTGGGCCGCCTCCCTGTCCCACTCCCGCCGGGCACCCCCCCTTCTTGACCCTGTGCACCTCCCCTTTCTCTCCTTACCCGTTTCCAGGGTGCCTCCATCTCCATGCCAGCTGAACCCTCTGGGGCGGGCTGCCCTGGCTGCTGCTCTTCCGCCACCGCCTCCAGCGCCAGCACCACCTCCTCCTCCGCCTTCTCCTTTGCTCACGCGCCCTCCGCTCTCCTCTCCCTTCCACCTTGCTCCATCCGCCACGTTCCCCCGCTGTGTGCCCTTTAAATTTATTTATTTATTTCATCAATTTTTATCCTGCCCCTCCTGAAAAAGCTCGGGCAGCTAACAATTTAAACATAAAAATACAATCATATACATTTTAAAAAAACAATCATAATAATATTAAAACAGGGTTATGGACAATAAAGCAATAAATAGGGTAGGGGGAGATTAAACCCCCCTAACCCACCCACCCCCTCCCCAAAGGCCTGGGCGAATAGCCAGGTTTTACAAACTCACCGGAATGTTAAAAGGCTTGGGGCCAGGCGAGCTTCCTCCAGGAGGGAATTCCAAAGGCACGGCACAGCCACCGAGAATGCCCTCTCCATCATGGTCCCCCGCTTAACACAGGGGACCTCCAAAAAGGCACCTCTGGCAGACCGAAGGAGCAGCTCTGGGGTGCGGAGGGGCAAGGCGGTTCCTGAGGTACAAGGGGCCAAGACTGTGAAGGGCCTTATAGATCAATACCAATACCTTGAACCTGGCTCGGCACCCTATTGGCAATCAGTGCACAGGTGTTATGTGCTCCTGGCGACCCGTCCCCAACAGTAGCCGGGCCGCCGCATTCTGCACTAGCTGCAACCTCCGAACCAGGCACAAGGGCAGCCCCACGTAGAGCGCATTGCAATAGTCCAGCCTCGAGCTGACGAAGTCTCCCTCCCTGGTCTGTGTGTTGCTCTTTGCCTGGCAGTGATGCTGCGTGCTTTCACCACGGCTGGCCACCATTCCAGCAATGATCCTGTCCCGACCTCTGGAATGGTGGTTGGGTTCGGCTCCAACTGGTGATTGAACATGGTGAACATCTGGATGCTGCTGATCAGATGTTTACGGTTCTTTGGCACCACCACGGGGTTGTCTGTGGTTGCCGCCAATCAGATGTTCGCGGTTCTTTGGCAGCATCGCGGGGTTGTCTGTGCTTGACTGTGATCTTGTAACGTCTGAAATCACCCAATTTTACAAGTGGGGAGCAGAGGAAGGAAAAACTAAGGGTTCAGTCTTCCATCCATTGATGTCAGTGGCAAAATCACCATTGACTAATGGTGAAGAATTTCACCCTTTGTGATTCCCTTGGTTACATAGGCATCCCTCTCGGAAATTACCTATAATGCCAACCAAACCAGTTGGTAGAGGATTTTATTAGTATGGGGGAACCTTTGGAGGGTACAGAGACCCACCTTCTAAAATGTAGATAAATTGGAAAAGATTAAGAAGAGCGCAACAAAGATATAAAGGTTTTAAAATACAAGACATATAAGGAAAGACTGAAGAAACCGGCTATGTTCAGCTTTCAGAAAAGAGATTGAGAGGGCACAATAATAATAATAATTATTATTATTAACAAACATTTATATAGCGCCAGCAGTGTACCTGGCACTTTACAAAGTAATAAAATAGACACGGTCCCTGCCCCTAGGGCTTACAATCTGAGAGACAGGAGCTGGGGGAGAGACTTAGGAAGGGGAACAGAGGGAGAGACAAGGGGTCTAACATTCATGAAGATGCGAGGTCTCAAGTGCACGTACTTGGCTTGGTTACGATGAGAATGACAGCAGGCAGGTCCATGTTGCAAGGATAAGGGTAAACCGATCGTAGGTATAGGAATAGTGGCTCAGCAGGATAAAGAGTCAGACAGAGCAGAGCGAAAGAGGTGAGTTTTAAGGAGAGATTTGAAGGTATGAAGGGAGGGGGCAAGGCGGATGTGGACAGGGAGGGAGTTCCAGGCATGGGGGGCAGCAAGTGAGAAGGGACGAAGGCGCTTAGGGGAGCAGGGAAGGCGTGGAAGGGTGAGAGAAGGGACAGAGGAGGAGCGAAGTGCACGGGCTGGAGTATGGAGGGCGATAAGTGCAGAGAGGTAGGGGGGAGCAAGGTTGTGAAGAGCTTTATAGGTGAAGACTAGGAGCTTGTGCAGGATTCGTTCAGGAAGGGGAAGCCAGTGAAGCGAAGAGAGGAGGGGCTGCACATGGTCGAAGCGACTGGCGAGGTAGATGACCCTGGCAGCAGAGTTTTGGACAGAGATGAGGGGAGAAAGGTGAGACCGGGGAAGGCCAGTGAGAAGGAGGTTACAGTAATCGAGGCGAGAGATGACCAGAGCATGAACAAGAGTTTTGGCAGACGAGACAGAGAGAAAAGGGCGAATCTTAGCAATGTTATGGAGGGAGAAGCGACAGGATTTAGCAACAGAGTCAATGTAGGGTTTAAAAGAAAGGGGTGAGTCAAAGATGAAGCCTAGGCTACGGGCTTGGGGGACAGGCAGGATGGTGACTCCATCAATAGTTATTGACAGTGAGGAAGGAGAGGAAGGATGAGGGGGGAAGATAAGGAGTTCAGTTTTAGCCATGTTGAGTTTGAGTTGACGTTGAGACATCCAGGTAGAGATGTCAGAGAGACAGTTGATGAGACGAGCTTGAACAGAGGGAGAGAGAGAGGGAGTAGAGAGATAGAGTTGAGTGTCATCAGCATAGAGGTGGTATTGGAAGCCATGGGAGGCAATGAGTTTGCCTAAGGATGAGGTATAGATCGAGAAGAGGAGAGGGCCAAGAACAGAGCCTTGAGGAACACCAACTGAGAGGGGGAAGGAGGAGGAGGCGGAGTTGGAGAGAGACACATTAAAGGAGCGGTCAGAGAGGTAGGAGGAGAACCAGTTATGGACAGAGCCACAAAAGCCAAGGGAGTGAAGGGAATCCAGCAAGAGTGAGTGGTCAACAGTATCGAAGGCAGCAGAGAGATCAAGGAGGACAAGAATGGAATAGAGACGTTTAGATTTAGCCACCAGAAGATCGTTGGTGATCTTAGCGAGAGCAGTTTCAGTAGAATGAAGGGGGCGGAAGCCAGATTGGAGGGAGTCAAGGGAGGAGTTGGAGGATAGGAAGTCAAGGCAGCGGGAGTAGACAACACGTTCAAGCAGCTTGGAAGCAAAGAGTTAACAAGCAATAATACTTTTTAAATATGTAAAAGGCTGCCTTAAATAAGATGGAAAATTAGATAAGGATTGTAAAGCATTTTGAACACTGAAATCACTATAGAAATATTATTATTAAGTGAATACTACTGCTAATGATTATGATCACTTTAGGAGGCACATCTTGAGGGAGAATGTCTTGGACAAATATTGTCTACGTGGAACCATGTTGGAATAGCTAAAGCATGATGCACTGGCTGTCCTATACTTGTGAAAACCTAAATTTTGTAGCAATACAGTAATGCTGCGAAAACTATACATCAAAGGCTTGCCACAGACAGAGGATTGCTTGAGAAGGAAATTGCATTCTATAACTATAAACCTGCACAAGTTCTTGAGAATGCTGGCTATTAGATAATTCGGGATGTGGCCGTTATTACAGATTCCACTTTTGATCACAAGTATCCAAATAACGTGAACACAGACAGGAAGAACAGATGTGCTGACATCATTGACATGAATGTGCCCCTAGATGAGAATGTCCTGAAGCTCTGGAAGTACCCTGCATTATTGATATATGTGATGAAGCACTGAGTAAGTAATTGCAGGAGCAGGCCCACAACTTCAGCGCACTTCACCACTTGCTCGGCTGAAGCTGGCCCAGAAAGAGTTAACAAGCAACCTAGGGAGAAGAGGTAAGGTGACCGGAAGTGTGGTACATGAGAGAGTCTGGGACTATAAACAGTGTTAACTTGGCAACAGCAGGGTGAGGTGCTCCAGTGCTGGATGGAAGCACCCTGGCTGAGGAGGTTGGAGGGCTGCACCATGACCCTATTACAATATGAAACAAGTGCACCAGTTGGGAAAAGTGTGAATAATCCCTGTCATCTTGGCAAATGGCTTGGCTCTGAAAGCACTAAAGTAGAGCTTCGATAATCCTCTCCTCCCTCCACAGGTTCACTCTCCCCCTTCGCAGCCAGCAGAAACTCCTTGTCCTCACCTTCGAGGCTCTTGTGGCCTTTCTATCTTTCTGCCCCCATTTCCCACTACATTCCCATCCAAGAACATTGCTCCCCTCATCACCACCCTCACCTGCCCCCAAAGTCTTCTGCTCCTCAAAATATTTTGCCCTTTCTCAGTACAAGAGAAAATATGGTCACCCTCCCCCCCTCGGGGCTTGTGGGCTTTTGGTTCAGCTGCACCATTTGTTCCTTTTATAGCTGTGCCCTTGCATCAGAATATTCCTGTTGTATAGAGATACTACCATCCCTCCTCTGCCCTACCACTGCAGGACCGTCCAACTCCCTTTACAAATAAGAAGTATTTCCTTCTTATCAACCTAAAACCTATGCCTAGAATTCCCTCCCTCACCACATACGCTCTGCTCCCTCCCTTCTAATCTTCAAATCCCACCTGAAAATCTCCCTCCCATCAGGCTTTCCCTAGCTCCACAGCCCCTGTGACATTGGGTCATTTGGGAATGTACAAGATAAATGGTATAGTCCAGGGGAGTGGCAGCACCAGAGAGCGATGCAGCAACTAAGAGTGCGGGATATAAATTAAAAATGGAAATGGAAACTAAAAGGAAGCTGGCTCATGCTGCCACTTCAGCACCTGCCATAGAATCTTGACAATGTTTAAAGTGATTGGCAGGGACAGTTGGCTGACAGCTCCAAAGAACGGCAGTGGGGATAATTGAAGGGAGCTGCCATCTACAGCTGTGATTTTGGGTCCAACTCCAAGGCTGTAGTGTGGAGACAGCAGTAATTGGCTGTACAGCACAGAGCAGTAGGGTGCTGGACTTGGACCTTAGGAGACCAGGGTTCAAACTTCACTCTAGCCAATGAACTCATTAGTTGGCCTTGGGCAAGTCACAACCTCTCAGCCTCAGTTCCCCATCTGTAAAATGGGAATATGTGTGTGTCCGTCTTTCCCCGTGTGCTCCCCTCATACAATCTTAGATTGGATTTGGATGAATTTGTAACTTCCCGAAAATGGCAGTTATGGATTAATCCGTAAATCCTGCACTGGATGACAATCAGCCAGCAAAGCCTCTCTGCCTGCCTCCCTGACCCCTCCTAAAGCTCACTGGAGTGGCACCAAGCCAATGCTATCCCTGTGACACTGCTTCAGTGAGCTTTAAGGAGAACTAGAAATATGAATTGGTATCCAGAAATCCATAAAACTTGAGATACGGATCCATAATTAATACAAATCCGTAAATCAATAAGAATTCCCATCCCTACAGAGCAATGTGGATTGTGGAGTGAGGAATTGGTGGTTGTGGTGAAAATTCAGCGAGGGAGATTTGTGAAGCCAAATTGGGCTTGAAGTCTGCAGAAGACACAGCAGCTGGTCTTGTGAAGATTAGAGCTGGTTGCTGAAGCACCATGTCATCCTGAGTTGTAAGTCTGGGTGTATGAATTGATGTGTTATCACCCCAGAGGGGGAAATCCTTGAAAGACTTAAACCTGTGTTTAAGCCTGTGAATAGTTCAACAATCTTTCATATTAAATATGGGCAGTCTGGATTCCGATCATCTTAATTTGGATTCAATCAATACAAACCATACCGGGTGATACGAACTCATTGGTTTAGTTTGTATTCCTCCTTATGGGGATCTATCAAAGCTCTTTGGAGCAGCGCTGGTGTCGCTCCAAGGAACTTGTGTGTTCCTAAATTTATCTGCCCCCTTCTCTGCCTTCCCCAGACACCTACCCACCCAGCCCATCGGCCACCCTAGCCTACACGCCCCCCCAAAATAGCCACACATGAGCAGAACAACCATGGTGGCCATTTTGCGTATGCACATTTATTTTTATTGTATTTTCTTTCTGGTGTGGCCTGAGAAGGCTCCACTGGCTGGCACTGGTCTGGACTCTGGAGTTCTACAAGAAAAATAAGTAAAGCAGCTACCACCCCTGCCTGCCCCACAGACCCCTACCTGGCCCCTCTCCCCAGGCCCCTTCCTGCCTCTCCAGACTCCTGCCTGCCCAGTCTGCCGTTCGCCACAGCCTACCCTAGGGAAGGGTGGGGGGGGGGGGGGGGGGG